>DWMZ01001213.1:0-17243 GCA_018249855.1 Eueides tales michaeli
GAAACGTTAAATGTCAAAATCAGCTGAAGTTAATTATACAAAATTATTTTCATACTTTACAGTCTAAAAGTTATCGAAAAAACTTTTAAGCATAATGTTTTATTTTCGTTCAGGTTCCCTTGACTTACTGCCTGTTATGTACTATATTATATATATGTATGTAAAATTATACCGTAGAGAAAGGGGAAGGTGGCGGAAAGTGGAACGGAGTATCTTTACACTAGGTTCCCAAGTTCCCTCTGCCTACCCTGCCCTGTGCGGGATACAGCGTGAAGCTGAGTGAGTGAGTGAGTGAATTATACCATAGAACTAAAAACAATTTATTAAAGAGGAAAAGGATGTCATGTGTCTTGAGATCTGTCGTGGCGCAGGGACACTAGCGTGCGACTGTCAAATTAACTGTTTGTAGGTTTGATTCTCACTCGGGGAAATGAATTCAATCACTCTGAGATCAAAGCGTGACGTTCACAGTTTCGCCACTCAACACGTAATGCCTTAAAATTTTAACGGAACGGTGAGGAACGAATGTGGGAAACGGAAATATCTTAATGGAAACGTAGTGCCTCAACACTAGAATCCCAAGTTCCTTCTGCCTACCCTGCCATATGCAGTACATAGTGTGAAAAAGCTAAAAATATAAACAAACTCTATTGAGTTCACTACTCAACTGTTAGTGTCTCGAATTTTGGCGAAAAACGACAAACTTAATATAAGGGCTTTCCTATTAGTATAGAAAAAAAAAAGAAATTATAGTAAAATAACTAATTACCTCAATCAACAGCAAGAACGTGAAGAAAGTAAGCAAATTTACTATACCCATTTTGATTATAATTTCACTACAATTATTCAACAGTTATTATAATACTGAATGATAAGAACGTGTTACACAACTTATATATGAGCTGAGAATAAAATACCTGCAATATTTATTTATTTAAACTTAAGTCTAAATATAAAGTACATAAGAACTAAAATCGTGCAGCTCATTTGATTTATACATTGGAATTTCCATATACTTGTGTCACTAATTGTATGACACTTCTCAGTGACATTAACCTCTTCTATACAAATATTGATATTAGCCCAGTCATATTAGGGGTTTCACCTCGGAATGAAAGATAATAAGCTGGAAATTGGTAAAAACCTTTGTTTTGTCGCCCTAAATATTGTCTCAAAAGTCACAAATGCTATCGTGTCCGCGTCTTAAGATATTGAAGGTCAAAGGTCACAAAAAACGATTTTTCGCGAATATCTCGGTTCCTATTGCTTAAATGATATTTTCACTTATTATGAAAGTTGTAGAGTATAAAATTCTCTGCAACTTTTGTCTAAACTTTTTTTTTATACGATCAACCGTTTTTGAGGTAGAGCGCGAAGAGTGCGCAGCGTACAGTCATATATGAGCTAATGCATGCTCAAGCGTGAGTTACGGTTATCAGTACGTTGTATAAAGTCAATTATTGACAAAAAAATTATAATTATTAAGCAATGCCCATTATTTCTGTACTTATTCTTAATTATTTACATTTAATTATTCGCGCTCTACCTCAAAAACGGTTGATCGTATAAAAAAAAAGTTTAGACAAAAGTTGCAGAAAATTTTATACTCTACAACTTTCATAATAAGTGAAAATATCATTTAAGCAATAGGAACCGAGATATTCGCGAAAAATCGTTTTTTGTGACCTTTGACCTTCAATAACTTAAGACGCGGACACGATAGCATTTGTGACTTTTGCGACAATATTTAGGGCGACAAAACAAAGGTTTTTACCAATTTCCAGCTTATTATCCTTCATTCCGAGGTTGACCCCTTTTTTTACCTAATTTCACTGGGTTATATATTTTGTAGGAGAGGCCTGTCGTAGTATAGAGGCACAAATGTGCTACTGTAAAAGCGACTGGTTGTGAATTCGATCGTCATAAAATACAATATTTAATATTTTCAATTATTTGTTCTGATAACAAGACTGAGCGTGGCGTTCAGTTTTGCGACTGAACACATTTTGTGTTGGTTCCCAAGTTACCTCTAACTACACTGCCATGTGCAGGATACGGCTGCGTAAGCACTTGTTGTGCATATTTTTATGTATTTGGACGCTTGTCATATATCACATTATATTTTTAGTGACGAAACTCTACACCACGCTTTATTTCCTTACCAGAGTAATTAACCAGAAATAGTACATACCCCTAAGTGGCTTTGAACTTGAACTCTTAATCGTTTAAAATCATTGTCCCACAACGCCACGAAAGCACTTTTACAATAACAGCTCACTGTTAATAATAAATTAAGTATAGATATCCATACATCTACTTATTGGACATGTAATTTATTTAAATAAATATATAAATATATTCATATGATTTATATTATTTTTGGCTTCATACTGTTTACCGCGTAGCTGGTACAATAAAGAGAACCTAATATCAGATATCGTGTGTTGAGTGACGGAACTCAACGCCGCGCTTTGTCTTATTAGAAAAGGAAAGTAAAAATAAGACATAACTATAAATAGGGATTGAACTTCATTGCTTTTAAAGTCACACTGGTTCACTGTGTCTTTGGGAACGTCTAAATGGAAACGGAGTGTCATAACACAAGATTGTCAAACTCTCTCTGCCTATATCTCTGCATATACATGGTATATATGGTACTCTCTGCATATATATGGTATATATGGTATGCGGAGAGAAGAGAGAAAGTGATATATTTTACATAAAAACACTATTAGTTCGCACTAAAACATGAAATATAAATCAACGAAAAAGAACAATATTACTAACATTGCTTAAACAGATCACGTCCATTCAATATTGACAGTACGCAAAGGAAAACTTTGACAATTTCAGCTGTACCTTAGAATACTAAATTGTTCACAGAACTATAATAGCATAGTCACAAAATTGGGGCATATCATGGAATAAATATATTTGTTTTGTTTTGTATATTCTTCTTCTATGTACAACCCGGCCTTGCGTGGCCTGAGTAACTACCCCAAAAAGTTTTATTCGCCTTTTACAAAGGTCCTAACGTTACTATCTCTCAGTAGCTGGAATCATTGAATCCCCCATATATGCAAAGGTAAATCAATCGATTATTTACCGCATAGGGAGCTGTAAGGTGTACAACTTGAAATAGACAAATGTGAACTACGCCTATAGTCCTTGTACCGAACGAAGCCTAGTGTGGTTTGATTTCATCACACCCCAGAGGACACGTATATGTATATAGTTATAAGTTGTATCACTGCCTTCGTCAGTGCGATGAAATTCAAAACATTTAACAGTTGTTTACTCCGTACGACACATTCTAGTTGTTTGAACTCCTTCACAACTCTGATTTCAGATCAGCCAAATAAATTTTTAATTTTATTAATTTAATTTATTAGCTTGGATTAGTTGCTCAGTTAACAGTCTGATATCGTTGAATACTAGACGAAAATCAGCTATAGTAATCCTTTTTATTTCCTGAAACATATTTATTTACACACTCAGCTTCACGCTGTATCGCACACTTGGCAGGGTAGGCAGAGAGAATTCGGGACCCTAGTGTTAAAACCCTTCGTTCCACACTTTTCGCTGAATTTGAGGCACTGCGTGTTAAGTACCTTAAAACACATTTATCTAATTACTCACAAACCCCAAGGACATAACGTGAGTCAAAATGACTCACTTTAAAAACTTTTTTTTATCTTTTTAATAATTCTGCGAGTCAGAAGAACCCCACGTTATAAGATTTGCAACAACTTTCTTTAAACGAACTCTAATATTTTTCTGTTATTTGACTTGTTGTTAATATGTATTTGTTTTAAGTGTTTTTATAGTTGCTTACTCAACTAAATCTACTAAAGTATGACATCACCTTCACCATTTGAAAAATAATGGAATAAGAAACTGATGACGTATATTTTTTGTCATCCTGTGATTACGAAGATATTTTCGTTCAATTTAGCAAAATGATTCCTCATTCAGTAGAAAGAGAGAAGAGACCTCATTCAGTAGAAATATAAATATATGTACTATGGCATTAGTCTATAGCGATGTTATTCATTATTTACTTCTGGAATCCATTTTAAAGACTAAAATGCATCTTAATATAAACAGGATTTTATGAAATGTGGAAAGAATCAAAATTTGAGGTCTGTCGTAGTGCTCTGGTAGAAGTGTACGACTGTGAACGCTACAGGTTGTTGTTTCGACCCAAATTCGAGGTAATGAAATATTTCATATTTTCATTTCATTCGCTCTTGTATCAAGGCAAAGCATGGCGTTATACTCTGCCCATTAACACGCATTGTCTCAAGTATTCTGCGGAGGATACAGGGGAAAGGAACGGAGTGTCTTAGTTGCAAAGTCTCGCCAACACGTTAGGCTCTCTCTCTAATGTTTTTAAAAATAAGTATATTTAGTGTTTTACAAATATGTATTATTAGAAACATTCTGAATAAATTATTTGTATTATTTAAGTTTTTTTTTCAGCTTCACGCTGTATCCCGCACATGGCAGGAACTATGCAGAGGAAACGTGAAAACCTAATGTTAAGACACTCCTTTCCGTTCCCCGCTCTCAGCTAAATTCGAGGCATTGCATGCAGAATGTCGGAACTCAACGCCGCGCATTACCTTGATACCAGAGCGATGAAATGAAAATATTAAATAATTTCAATTTCAAAATATTAAACATTTCACTTCCTAGAGTGGGCATCATACCCACAACCTATCATGTTCACAGCCACACGCTTGTGTCACGACAGGCCTCAGACTAAAGATTATCATATATGACAAAAATAATTTGAAAAGGTAGATAAATATAATGAAATACCTTAGTTCAGTACACAAAATATTTATTTCTATGCCATGTGAGGTGTTTTGTCACGATATTAGATCAACAATTAGTATGTGCTATGAAGATCTGTATACTTATACTAAAAATTAGCAAGCGACCGCTAATAATTTGTTGGAACGCGGTAAAGTACCGATGACTTCGTTTTTTTTAATATTTCTATAGACAAGTAGATATCTAAAAAAATAACATTTATTACCTTCAAACTTTATAATGTAGTGACATTTTATGTTGAGTGGTGGAACTCAACGCAGCATTTTGAACCAGAATTGTAAAATGAAAAAAAAAAATAGTGAATACCAATAGCAATTACGGATTTTCATCCCATCCCTATTGCGGATAGACAAGGTCGCTATTGAACACAATGTGCTGAATTAAGATTGAAAGTAAAAAAAAACAACGTATAACGTTTTACGTTTTTTAATTATATTTTTTAAATATATTCTTATAAAAATTTGGTCAAGTGCGAGTTGAAGTTACCCATTGACGGTTTCGTACCAATTTTTAAGGTTGCAGGTTAAGGGGAAGTACTTAGCTTTTATTATTTTATTGTGATTTTCAGTTTATTTAAGTTTTCTTCATATATAATTTATATAATTAAAATTGTTTAAAAAGGATGGAGGAGCTTACTTAAATGAACTCCTTCTGAATAAAGATAATAAATATGTTGAGATCTAAGCGTGTGGCTGTAACCGAAAAGTTCTGGTTTTGATCCCAAGTCGAGGAAATGAAATATTTAATATTTTCAATTTAAATATTGAATGTTTGATTTCTTGGCTCTGGTAATAGGGCAAAGCGCGACTTTGAGTTCCGCCACTCAACACGCAATGCCTCAAAATTCGACGGAAAGTGGGGAACGAAGGTGGAACGGAGTGTCTTAACACTATGTTTCCGGGTTCCCTCTGCCTACCCTGCCTTGTGCAAGATACAGCGTGAAGCTAAAAAAAAAAGTAATTTGTAATGATTTGTTACTATGAAATTGACCTTTGACTTGTCGCTTTACGATTTTTTTCTTTCCCTGTAAGTTTTCACTTGGTACAAAACGTCACAGGTATAAGAAACAGAGAAAATAGCCCCCAGGAATTGATTATCCAGTGAATTTTATTAAAAAAAATATGTATTAATGCTCATTCGTATCTTTTGTTTTCATTGAACTTAGAAGCTTTAATTTTTTGTGTTCCAATGGACACTTGTTGTAGACTTAAATACTTGATATTATTTTTCAGCTTAAAATCTCTATAAGATCTCAACATAAATGTTTTTAATGGACAAAAAAAGTGACGCTATAAATATAAAGGAGCTATTTTTACTATTGCTGTACGCAACCCTAAAAATGAACCACACATGACCTTCTATCGTGACTAACAAGTATTTTGCGTGTGCCTTGTTTCCGCTAGCTACGAATATTTTAGCAAAATTATTCATTTGCAAATGTACGTAGGTAATATATTACATACATGTGTAACTATAAATTGAGGTTGATTATGATTAAAGTAATATGTAACTTGGATTTGCGCTCAGAAATTGGCTGCCGTTCTTAATTTAAATAATATTGATCAATGTTTAGTTGTACTTACTGTGGTTGCTGGTTCGATTCCATAATCGATTGATCCCACGAGAGTGATCTCGTGTGATGCTCATACCTTCTATAGATACATATGCTATAGTGTACTTTGCTCCGCATATTTAGCATATCTAAACTCAGTAGTAGTAACCTCTTTATTTTAGATACACAGAAATACTGGTAATTTTTATATAATATTTGAAATTTATACCTACATATTTCTTACCAGCTTACTTGAGATATTATAGACAGACTAAAAGCAAATAAAGATTTAACATAAACAATGGCTATGAAAACGGACGTTGTATAAAATATTATTGCCCGAAGCAATCCTGTATTACGCGACCCTTGAGAGCTGTATAAAGTTACATAGATATTAAATAATTCTGTGGAAGATCTGTGTATCGTTTACATTTATTTGTGGGCGATTATTTGCGGTGGGGCAGGACACAAGCGTGGGTTCAATTCCTGTTCGAGGAAATGAAATATTTAATATTTTCATTTTCTCAGGTTTGGTACTGCGAGTTCTCATTTTATGCCAAATTTCATAACTATCGCTCTTCGAGAAATACCCTATAGGTTCTGCTTACACGGCAATTTTCTTATAAATTCCTGATTAAGCGATACATAACTGCAGACACATGAGCAGGAGCATGAGCAAGAGCAAGAGTAAGAGTAAGAACAAGAGCAAGAACAAGAGCAAAAGCGAGAGCAAGATCAAGAGCAAGAGCAATACAGTACTTGCCACTCAGAATTTAGTACATTTAATTGTCATGTAAAATACAATAATTTAACCTGTATACTCCAAAGTATAGTTTCATATAAGCCTAAAGTGTTTATATATATATATATATATATATATATATATATATATATATATATATATATATATATATATATATATATATATATATATATATATATATATATATATATATATATATATATATATATAAAAGAAGTAAGTTTATGAGTAAGTGCGTGTATGTGTATGAGTGAATACGTCTGTGTGTATGTGTGTGTCTTTCGAGATAGAGAGAAAGTAACTGTGTAGACTTATCATTATTATAAGGATATCCATAAATTGAAAATACTAGTTGTTTTTACTATTTTTGAAGTGTTATTCCACACTTAGAAAACAAAAATACTAAATTTAAAAACGTATAAAAATTTGTACGAAGCAGGATTTGAACCCGCGCCTCTTGGAATCCGTCTAAATCCGGGCGTCCCGTCTTGGACGGATCCCAAGGAGGAATCCGTCTTAGACGGAATCTAAGAGACGCGGGTTCAAATCCTGCTTCGTTCAATTTTTTATACGTATTTAAATTTAGTATTAATACTAGTTGTTGTTAACTTAGTATCCGTCTCCGTATGCTGCTTTAATAAAATGCCAAGTATAAATATTTGTCGTATAGTTAGTACTTCACATTACTTATACAAATTGGAAGTCGGAGGCAACAAAAGCTTAAAGGTACAGAAAAAGAACCTTGCGCAATCAGAGTTTTTAAAATTGTCATCGACACACTACCTCACGAAGTTACGCAATAAGATAATAGATTGACAAAGTATAATCATTTTTAAATAATCCGTTCAATAAAGTTTCTGAGGTTTCTGAAAACATAAATCAGTTTACGAATTTCATTAGATACGGCAAGCTATGTTTAAAAACATTAAAATTATTTCTTACTCTTTATCTTAGTTAAGGCTTACATATTCTGTTAATCTGAACACGGCATCATTTGTTGACTGCTAACTAGCAATCTACTTGTTTGATTTCTCGGAAAGCCTGTGCTATGTCCAGACTACCTGCCAGAACCTCCCCCTTACTTTCAATAACCGCAGCCCAGCGGTGGGTAGATAAACCAGAAGATTACCGATCGAGCTTTCTTGGGCAAAACCGTCAATATGGCTTTGGTTGTTAATCAAACGGTGATCCTCCAGATAAACTAAGAGATGGCTAGTTATTATACTCTCCATAACTTTTCAGAATAGGAAGCTGATAACAATAAGCCTGTAGTTCGTTGGACCGTAGTCAGCACCTTTTTTTAGGATCGGGTGGATAAGAGCGCTCTTCCACGAGTCTGAGACGAAAGATTAACAGTGCGGGACCTTTACGGGCATGCATAGACTCGGACACGATCGTCCGAGTCAACACGGAACCAGATATCATTCGCCTCCTCACTTAAGAACACAGCTACACTGGCATGAGGTATGTTCTATTTTGTAGCTGGGGCATTGAAGTTAGCCTGTATTACTCAGTTGGGCAATCTGTATCTCCATCAGAAATAACAAGGCCGACCGTACCGTCTTAAGATGGTGGCGAACGGCATTCCGGAAATTCATGTGTGTAGGCCCCTGTTGTTAGATATTCGACGTAGAGCCCCGACGCGTGGAGCATATTCCTTCACTCGACTTCGACTTACTGTGCGATCCCGAGAATTCATACGTGAATTTGTAGACACAGGGAGGGATTCCTCAGCATAGGAGGTGCTGATACCCTCCTGGGATAGTGTCTGTCTCTGTACCGCTGTTGTATTCCAGGAAGGGTTGGGCGCCGGAACTAGACTTTATCCAATACGAAACGTAAATAAGCGTAGACGTGTAAAAGAAAGACACATCAAACCTTTAACTTCAAATATAAATAGTAATTTATTATTTTAATTATCAGTGACCACTTCGTCTGCAGTGTGCATAAAACATAAAATCCGTTTTTTTCCCGTTCTCATAACACTTTCTAATAATCTCGTCAGTGCTATAAAATAACCTATATGTTAATATTCTATGGCCGATATCACCTTTGATTTTAACATCTTTGTCCAACAGATGACAAACATCAAACGTTATTCGACCCTACTGAATCCTTTATAACCATTGACAGTGACAAAATAGTAAATAAAGTGGGGAACAAAGGTCTGCCGTTTGCGTTTTGACGTAACGTCATGTAAAATTCCGTTTTTTAAATAGCTTATATAAAGCTCATATAAAGCTTGTATTAAATAATATCCATATTAATATACCTCCCATGTCGCATATCTATAAGTGTAGGTACTCGATTGCCAATAGACGAAATTAATTATTTAATATTTTCATTTCTTCGCTCTCTTACTAAGCTGTTAAGATTCCTCTCCCTACACCCCCATGCAAGGGATGTATCCCGAAATTTATGCAGAAATTTAAGACATATAGATAAAGAAATGGTAGATTTTTTCTAGCACGTTCACTTTCTGCTTCATATTGTAATATGAAGCAGAAAATCCTGCTTAGTTCAAAAAATTTTATACGTTTTTAAATTTAGTATTTTTCTGTTCTAAGTGTAAAATAACATTTTAAAAACGGTAAAAAAGTTGTAACAAGCGTATAAGAATTTCGACGGAGCTTGGTGAGAACGAATGGCTTAGTTGGTCAGAGCGCTTGGACGGTTTCCAAGACGCGCGGATACAAATCCTGCTTCATTCAAATTTTTATACGTTAAAAGTATTTTTCTTTCCTAAGTGTGTAATAACACTTTAAAATCCAGTCCACAACCATAATATATAAATTGTGTAATTAATATATTATTATTACAATATTACCTTGTTGTAATTATAATGAGACTTTTTATTATAACGAAACCCACTCCACTTTCCACCGAAATTTGAAACATTGCATGTTGAGCAACATTACCACAAATTTAAAGCCGGTAGGTAGATTAGATTTTGTCGCCTTTACTTTTACAATCGTCAATTTATAGGTGGTTATTGTAAATTATAGAAGAAAGCCGTGTTTTTGACATATTACAAGGTAGTCAAGAGGCTGTACTTATTTCATATATAGTCGTTAAATATTAATTTTCTTAATAGTATCTTTGATTTTCGCGATTGTTACACATTTTAAATGAAACACTTTTAAACGGATTAATCGCGTATATTGACTTTTAAACATTTTTGGAAACCCGACGTTTCGAACACTTTACAGTAGTCCGTGGTCACTGGTAGACTCCAAAAATGTTTAAAAGTCAATATACGCGATTAATCCGTTTAAAAGTGTTTCATTTAAAATTAATTTTCTTTTTTTTTTAGCTTGTATCCTTGCACCAAGGCAGGCTTCAAACACTTATACAAAATCATATAATTTTCAGATGACAATTGACCATTTAATTTACAGATGACAAGTAATAAGAAAAACATAAGCAGCAAAACGTGTCGTATACATATGTCCGTTTGTACGTCGTACACAAATTGTATTTTTTTTTATAAAGTAACAAACACGAACTAGTGCTGCGTTGTGTTCCGCCATTCGATACATCTTGCCTCATTCAGAATATACAATATGGATACTCTATTATATATTTGAAATTGGATTGTTGGTTTATTTGAAAAACGGAGAAGGACTTTTTATGAATTACGTAATAAGGTAAAAATAGGGAACTTGGGAACCCAGAGCTAAGATAATCTTTTAAGCCAAGTGCGATAATGGGACCGGTTTTTGTCTTAATGAGACCGGTTTTCCACTTTCCGCCGGATTCTGGTGGTATTGTATGTAGAGTGTCGGAAATCAACACCGCGCTTTGCTTCAAAATATATACAAAATGTATACTCTATTATATAATTGGAATTGGATAGTTCATTTATTTGGAAAACGGACAAAAACTTTTTTTTTTATTCACACTGTATCCCGCGTATAGCAAGATAGACAGAGGGAACTTGGGAACGTAGAGCTAAGACACTGTGTTCCCATTAAGACAAGATTCTTAATGGGAACCTGTTACCTATTTTCCGCCGAGTTCCGGAGGCATTGCACGTTGGGTGGCAGAATTCAACACCGCGCTTTGCTTCGTTACCAGAGCGAGGGTTCGAACATATAACCTATAACCTACTTACTTCACTTTTTTCATTTAACTAAAAAATACTGGTCGAAGCTAATCTACATTAATTCTATGTTAACAGCGCTCTTATTTAACAAACCATCGCGTGATTCGATATGAAAATTTGTAAAACGAAAATGTGAAAATTTAAAATTTAAAAATATAAATTATTGTGCCTTATACCCTTGGCCTTGCCTCCTAAATATTTTTCATTATATGATAAATTTGAAATATTACCTACTATTTTGTTGAAAGTATTATTTAAAAATCGTAAGTTAGTATGTATGTATGTACTTTTTTTATATATACGGAAACTTTGAACGCGACTTTAACCGATTTCGAAATATTGAATTAATTTAATATTAACTTAACTTATCTTCACGCTATATCCCTAGCGGGGTAGGCAGAGAGAACGGAGCGCCAAACGCTACTGTCTCGGCATACCTCTCTCGCCTCGTCCACTGTCATCAACCTCTTCATACATGCCCTCCGGGGGGTCCTCGTTTTTTTTTGCAGCTTCACGCTACAGCATGCTTAAACAAAGCAGGGTACCAAAGGGAGTTTGGGAACCTAATGCAAAAACACTCCGTATACACACAAATATTTAATTTCGTCGAGTGGGGATCGAACCCACAACCTGTCGATTTGCGCTACGATAGGGCTCAACGAAAGTTAAGAAATAAATAATAATTAAAACAGCCTGTAAAAATCTTTAAATTTAACAAATTTTTATTTAAACTAGGAATAATTTAAAAAAAATAGGGAGCATAGATTCAATAGAACATTTAAAAAGTACTCCCCGTTTATTTTTTTTCACTTTTCAGTTCGCTTCTTTGCAAAAACATGTTTTTTTTTTATTAATTATTAATAATAATTATTATTAAACACAGCATTGACACGCGGTTAAGGGTTCGATTCCCGTTCAAAGAAATAAAGGATTTTCCTATCATCGCTCTGAGAATGTGGAATTGGCGTGGCATTTCCCTACTCAACATCCATTGCTTTAAAAATTGGGCGGTGCGTCGGGAACTTAATGATTTACCGTTTAATTCCTTATACCGCCCATATGCACGTCCATATATGTATAGCAGAAAGCTAAAAAAAATAAAAACAGTTAAATAAGTATATTAATTTTCTTTTATATTTTAATGCTTTATTACACTAACATTATTAAACAAATTAAAATTAGAAAGAAAGAACACTTTATTCTCTGCTCTCTACCAATAGAATTAAAATCCGCTATTTAAAAGGTATCATCTTAGCTGAAAATTAATTTTCACAGAGTGCCTTAACACTAGGTTGCCACTGCCTACCCCGCTTTGCGGGAAAATGCGTGAAATAGAGATGAGAAGTATACATATCTTGTATAATGATTTCAGTACGATATTTGATCCAGTTTCATTGGCCGGGATCGGAGCTGGGTATTTAAATGTCAGCTCGATCGACCGCCTGCAGTTGCAGTTGCGCGTTCCCTGCTTCAATGATGGGTAAGTCAATGTTTTGACTTATCGATATAATTTTATATTAATAATTAAATATATGGAAGTATTTCTGAAATTTTATCACCTACGGTAATTTATCCACTTTCCGCCGAATCTTCTGTTGAATGTAGAAACTTAACGACGCGCTTGTTACCAAAAATGAAAACGTTAAATATTTTACTTGAAAATATAAAATATATATATATTTTTTTTTATTTATTATTATCATTATTATCCCCGAGAAAATATGAAATATTTAATTTGAAAATATTAAATGTTTCATTTATTCGAGTGGAGATCAAAATCACAACGATATCTGTGCCACGACAGGTCTGTAGAACTACAACAAATTTCTTATTTCATTGAATTATTTATCATTAATACTTAAGATAAATTTTCATATAAACTTATTAAACCATGACCTGCGACATTTAAACATCGATATATCGACATGTGACTTTGCACATCACTTTACATCCTGATTCCTATTTGCGTCACTATCGTACTTGACCCCCTGATATCTAAGCTGTATCAAACGGGTCATACAAGTAAAAACTAACCTTATTTCTATACATATAACGTTGTAAATCAATTAATATTAACTTAACCTTTCCAAGTGTTAAAATAGTAAAATTGTTCTTTAATATCATTGTGGTAAAGTTCAAAATTATACAATTTTTACCATTTCTATTGTTAAATTAAAGAAGGATTAGAAAAGCTCGAGTTTACACGTAATTTACGTTTGAAGTAATTGGATTTTGTTGTAATATGAGATATATTGTTGCCATGTTATTAGTATAAGCTTGGTATTTAAAGATAGCCTCCAGGACTGGCAACACTGACATTTTATATTAATTGACGATGCGAAGAGCCCTGTAAAGACCTGTAATGAATAATATTATTTCTTTCATTTCTTTTTTTAACAAAAAAATAGAAGCTTCTTGTTTTTTACCATATCCATAATAAAGGCGAGAAAACCTAGTACTAAGACACTCCGTTATCCACTTAAATTACCTTGCTTTGAGAAGACACAATGCTTAAGATATTGCGGAACTAAACGCCGCTACGTCTAACAGGATGAAAGAACGAAAAAAAATGGTCATTCTCACAAGTAGGAATCTAATTTGGAGCCGTCGTTTTGAAAGAAAGGCGCAGTTGTTTCACTACCGCTTATAATCTAAAGAAAATATTTTTAAAAGAAATAAATTACTATCAAAATTTAATTTCAAATATTCAAACATTGTAAAATTATATCAATGTTATACAAGGTCTGGAAACTGAATATTTCATAAAGTAATTAATTTTACACAAGTTAAGTAATATCGCCTGTTATAATATTCATAGCAATTTGGTAGAGCCGCTTAATTGCATTGTTAATGCATATACCCTAATATATTCAGTGACATCAAATTTACATAATTAACTTTATTGTGATTGTGGGTTCGATTTTCGCTTAAGGATAAGTTAAAACAGGAATGTAACGATAATTTAAAAGTAATTATTTGAGGTACGATCAAATATTTTATTAATATTTTGTAGATTTAATTATAATATATATTTGGTGTTGAGTTTCGCCACTTAACACTCGAAGCCTCAAATTTAGCGGAAAATGAGGAACGGAATGGAGTGTTTTAACACTACGTTCCCAAGTGCGCTCTGTCTACCTACCATATGCGGGACTCAGCGTGAAGCTAATATTATATATTAATATTATTTTGATTTTCAAAAAAGAAGACAATGGGAAGAGTTCCGCCAGTTAATCCACATGATACAGCAGAACAGGCGGGCAATGGACAACAAAATATCTTGAAAGTACCTTCTTTTTTGTGGCTCACGCTGTATCCAGCACATGGCGGAGTAGGCAGTGAGAAATTAAAAACCTAGTATTAACATTCTTTCCTTATTAAAAACTTTCCGCTTTTCGCTAAATTAAAGGAATTGAATGTTTAGTGGCAAAACTTAACGCGGCTTCTCTCTATGGAAGATTAAAGCGACAAGCTGTATAAAAATATAATATTTTATGGCCCATAAAGTGAAAAATGTGTACAACATATTTTATATTGACTTAATTAAGAATACTCATTAACACAAATGGGCATGTGAGATAACGGCATACGTCTAAATATGTACTAAACTATATAAAAAAGGATAATAATATAAATATGTCGAAAAAGAAGAAATCTTAATAAAAAAGTGCTTTTTATAAACCGTCTGTATAAAAAAATCCTTTTTTAATTATTTGATTTTATTCGTGTTATAACTGATACTTCTTTTTGCTAAAATTCTATATATTGTATGTTGAACGGCGGAGTTTAACACTGTAATTTGTCTTAAACAGGCAGAAAAATTAATCTAAATACATTCATTTATGTAGGTGTCATCAATTATTTAAATACAGTCACTATCTATTGGAAATATGAACGCATCGTAATAATAATTCGATAATTGTAAATTGACGTTTATGAAATTTCTATCTGATAAGTACAAATCGGCGATGACAAAAAGTTTCTGATTGATTTTTTATTTTTAATGAAACTAATTCATTTCATTCATTTTGAGGCCTGTCGTGGCGCAGCGGCACAACCGTGTGGCTGTAACCGACAGGTTCTGGGTTCGATCCTCACTCTAGGAAATGAAATATTTAATATTTTCAATTTAAATGTTTTATGTTTCAGTTCTTCGCTCTGGTAATAAGGCAAAGCGCGGCGTTGAGTTCCGCCACTCAACACGCAATGCCTCAAATCCGGCGGAAAGTGGGAGAACGGAAGTGGAACGGAGTGTCTCACAACTAGGTTCCCGGGTTTCCTCAGCATACCCTGCCTTGGCGAGATACAGCGTGGAGCTAATTCATTAAACATATTTTCCCTTTTTTGACCACTGACGTAAAAAGAGGAATGCTAGACGACTTCACGCTGTATGACACAGAGGAAACTTGGGAACATTGTTTTAAAACATTCCGTTCTTATTAATACACTTTCGCTCCGAACTTTCCGTCGAATTCTAGAAGCATTGCGTGATGAATGACGACACTCATCACCGTATGAATCTTTTAAGTACGGTCTGTTTAATTAAAAGCCTTGTTCAAATCAGTGGTTCTTAGCTATGTGATATCAAAAACACTTATGCTCGGAGGTTTTTTAAAACTTATAATATAATTTACTTGTTGTGCAAAAAGTGTGATGAAATTTGAATTCACAATCACGTGAAATTTGAATTCAATCTCAATACTTGAGATATTACAAAACCCAACCCCACCATATCTGCCAAGGTGGAAAAGTATTCTTTTTTAGCTTCACGCTGTATCCCGCACATGGCTGGGTAGGCAGAGGGAACTTGGGAACCTAACGTTAACACTCCATTCCATTCCCCACTTTCCGACGAATTTAGGCTATTGCGTGTTGTCAGTCATTTCCCTGACAGGAAATCGCATCTACAACCATAGTATTTCCTAGTAAAACGCTGTTTCGCCACTAACAACTCTAATTACATTAATATATCAATCTTAATTAATATAGCTCGACCATGTACAGTTGGATTAGAGCAAATAACACAATGGCCCCTAATAGTGATTACAAGAACATCTCCGTCTAATATATCAATTAATTACCTACGTTTCATTGCACGTGTAGGGTAAATGGGACTAATAGTGTATCTTTAGTTAGTCTATTTATTAGTAATTATATCTTTCTAAGTTTGTGATAGAACAGGGGTTACAGTGTATAATAGTTAATGCAGTTTGATTCCCACTAGGCAAGAACGAGGCAAAACGCGGCGTTGAGTTCCGCCATTTAACTTATAACGCTTCAGGAGTTTTGTGAAAAGTGAGTGACAGGAGTTTCTTAATGGGAACGTCATCAATAAGTTTCTAGGTTCCCAATCATGCAGCAATGCTGTGAAATTAAAAGAAAATGAATTAGATAAAAATTTGCTTTTACTCAAAATGCTCCAGGTAATTTTGACCGGAAGTGTCATCAAAATGATTAACGTGATTTAATTACAATATTAAACTACAAACAAAAAAAAATGTAGTAACTAAAAATTTAAAATCAGTGTCACTCAACATGCAATGTCTCTAATTCAGGAAAGTGGAAAATGGGGAACGGAAGTAGAACGGAGTGTTTTAGCACTAGATTTCCAAGTTCCCTCTGTCTACCATGCCATGTGCAGAATGCAGTATGAAGCTAAAAATTGTATATAGCGATATTACATATAACATATGAAATAAAGAATCAAAAATATGTGAAAGGGACATTGTTATTTGTATTATAATACAAAATAAAATACCTTATTAACATCTTAGAGTTGTTTATCATTATCAAGTACAGCAAGCGAAGTGAGCGGGAGATGGCGATTGCAGTGTACAGTGGCTGTAGCCCGTACTACGATTACAGTGATTTTATTTATTTTCAACTACAGTTTTCGTTTGATCGAAAGTTTTATATAAATATTAATAGATGTGATTTCATTGTAATTATATATTATCAAAGGAAATTAACTTTTTTTAATTATC
>DWMZ01001214.1:0-17243 GCA_018249855.1 Eueides tales michaeli
AATGTTTCTTTAATCATTGATTTAGGTTTCTCTCGGTAATTTTAGCTCGTATCTTAGCATCTAAGTTATTTATTAAGTAAGGAACCATGTATTAAGTAACACAGTTTTACAATAATATATATTTTTTAACTTATTTTCAAATTCATACGAATTTTACAGTAACCCATCTAAATCGTCCCATGGCTATTCAAACAATATAGTAATTATGGTATCTTCACACAATCAGCTGAGAAAGCAATTTGGCTCGGTTATGGCGGGTACTGGGGAATTAAACATGGGGTGAATGGGGCTAACGATCGTTAAAATGTCGTAAGAGGTTTGTTACATTGCATATATTTTACATAAACGTAATCCTCTATTTAGAATAATTCCTTTGAGGCTCGTATATGACTTGTAGGCGAGATAAAAGCGAAACTTCTGTAAAATTATTGTCTTAATATATTTATATTATAATGTAATTATATAATGTTCTGATTTATTATAAGATGGTCTGGTTTTGATTCCGATTAAATACATTGTAATGTCATTAGATTACATTATTCAGCAAGTTTTAAGAACATTTTGTCCATAGGAATGGAGTGTATACGCTAAGTATATGTTTTATAATTTGTACATCTTCCAGAAAGGGCTTATTTCACGTTTTGGCGCTTTCAAGTTTTGGCGCTGTGAAACAATTTCAGATTGCAAATGCGGTAATTGTGTGTTCATTCTCACTTGGGGAAATATAAGTATATATAAATATTTTCATTCCATGATCTAAGAACCCGACGAAACCGACAGGGTAGTCAGATGGAACCTAATATTGATGAATGAAAGAACCAAAAACCGCCCAATTTTAGAGGCATAGGCTATTGAGTGCCTCAATGACGCGTTTAGTCTCGTTTCCAGGTTAAAAAAACTAAAATATTATATAGTGTATATGCCTACAACGATTAGACTATAGTCAGCAACTATATAGGTTAAAAATATATAGTTTGATTGTAAGCCTTTACTTTATGATTACGTTTCACATTTTATTGTATAAAAAAACATTTAAAAAAAAACCAAAAGCTAAAAAATACATGACAAGAGTGAGTTATATTGCGTTCGTGAATTACATGTAGCACTACAATTGTTGTGTCAAAGCGAACGTTTGTAACCGTTGAAATTTATATTGGTATATAGAGATACAATGTCATTTGTTTTTTATAACACCCCAGTCATTTAGGCGGCTCTAATGTGTGTGTTGGTTTGCAATTTAAATTTCCGAAATCCGAAAAGTTACCGATTGTTTTTGTGTCTGTTAGTGTCACACGTTATCTCATATAGTAAGGTAGTTCGTAGGGTTGGAAAATAAAATTCATTTATATTTTATTTTCCACCCGTAATTTATATATTAGTTATTATATATGTGTTTTTTCAGCTATTATTTTTCCTACAAACTGTAGGATAGCCAGAGAGTTAAGACACTTCTTTTATCATATTTTGCCTGAATTATATATATTTCTTGTTTCGGAACTAGATGCCTCAACTCGAACTAGACAACACAACTAGATATATTTGCCAGAGATGCCGTTAACGTTAACTTTAAACAGAACTGTTCGTAAAAAGGTTTTTGAAATTTTCTCAGGTAAAGGGTTAGTAAAATTTATGGGGTTGACACAAGAGGCAAGGACCACCCAGCCAATCTATTCCTACGCATATGTTTTTGACTTATTAGAAACGAAAATTATTCACTACCTTGAGTGGGGATCGAACCCAATATCATTAAATTGTTTCTATTTCTAAAATTATACATTTCATAACAGTATTTGGTTTTTACAATTTTATGCTACATTAATAAATTAAATTGTGGCATTCAGTTCCGCCATTCCACACGCAATGCCTCAAATTCGGCAGAAAGTGGAGAACCGAATGGAGTGTTATGAACTAGGTTAAAATTTTCCTCGGTCTACTCTACCATGAGCGACATACAGCGTAAAGCTGACTATATTACCTTTGAACTAAATAGCGAAAACTTCGAAAACCAAAATAAATTGTATCTTTACGCTGTATCCCGCATAGTACGCAGAGGGACTAACTAGTAAGAAGTAAGTCTTCGTTTTCCATTCTTATCCCAATATTCAAGATACAGCGAATAAAGTAATAAAGTAATAAATATACAAGAACCTTTTCTAAATTTGATAAAAAAAACATTCTCTTCTCTTAATAGAAGTGGAAACATTTAACACAGTCAATTGTTTCAACTTCTGTACTCAGACTAATTGTAGATTCCTTTACGATTTCAGTAATTAGCATCGTCAAGCAACTTTCAAGGTGTACATGAACGAAATTTCGTAATTCAATGAAAAATTGATAATCAAATTGACTGTTAAGAGAGTAGTTCTTGTTTTGTTTCGGTTAATTTTCAAATGAAATATATTTTCTAATCTATAATATATTTTCTAATCAGAAGAATTTACACTTTTGTTACTAATAGATACATTGTTTCTCTTATTATCTTCTTATTTTTTCCCCAATTTTTAAGGAATATTATATTGAGTGGAAGTCACGGCGCTTTTTTGGCATCAGAGTAGAGAAAAAACAATTCTTCCCTTCAAGTGGTTATCGCAGCGTAGTCTGGCAGTAAAGGTGACGGTTGTGGGTTACATTCCCACTTGCGGGATTGTTTTTAGTTTGGTTCCATTTTATTGTGATTTCCTCTCTCTACCGTGTCTCATATATACATATGAGATACAGCGCGAAGAAAAACAATAGTATAGAGAAGTATCAGCTGAAATTAATTAGAAATACTTCATTTGACTTAGAAATGAAAAATACTATCCAAGTTTCGCTTGTTGTAATTTAATTTAATTCTCCAAGGTCCCTTCACACCGTTCTCCTCCTCAGGGCATTAGGGAGTTTACACTAGTCGTATTATTTCGAATCGTTTCGTAATTGAATTAACCAACTTTACGTTTCATATGAGTGAAATTATTCACGTATGTGCCAAATTATATTTCTGATTTTATATGTGAACTACTTGCTCATTGAATTTCGAAAGTACGTTCCAAAGATGGTTGTGTGTTAAAAAAAATTATTCTTTTTTTGTGCGATTTAATCAATCTTCGCTTCATTTCTGATTTGAAATGTGCAAAATTGTGTTTCTGTTTATTTAACTGGCTTTCAGAAAGTTTGTCTTCAGTGAAAAGGTGGAATTTCAAAAAACATAACTTTTCTTCTAAATTACATAAATTTTCATTATTCATCTTATCGAAGAGTGATTTACGATACGTCACTTTTTCACTCCAGAGGTATCCGTTAAACCTAAAACGAAATTTAAACATAAATTTATATTTCACTAATTTCGACTGTAAAAGATCCATGTACTCTGTTTTAGTGTATCCGCGCTATTCCGCGGCTAATTCAAATAGTATTTATAACTTAAGAATCTACATTTTAAGCATAAATGTCAAAGAAAGACAGATCTACCCTGATACTAAAATATGACAACAACCTTTGAAGATAAAATTATTTAAAAAAATCATCTCATTTTAGACATTATTTCTCGATCACTAAAAGTATATTAAACGGAATCAAATTCTATTTAATAGATTACATTTAGATTGCCACATACCTGTAGTCTTCGAATCCATAGCTACTTTGTACCAGGGTAACTCAGGAAACTGCAGTTTATTTCACAATGGTAACGCCTTCTAAATATTGCCGATAACTGACACTAATAGATAATTCGATGGTCAAGTGAGTGACTGAGTTTACCGGGTAACGCGCAACAGGATAAGGGTGGGATAATTAAAATACCCCTACGTGCGCCGCACTTTGCCTTAATACCAGGGCAAAGAAATGAAACATAAAATATTTAAATTGAAAATATTAAATATTTCATTTCCTCGAGTGGGGATCGAACCCACAGCCTGTTGATACCAGTCACACGCTTGTGCCGCTGCGCAGTCATGAATTGAATTTGTGCAAAATTATAGTAAATAACGCTTTATATGTTTCTTATATAATTGTATACCAATATTAAAGTTTGAAAACAATCCAATAAAAAATAACAACATCATGTTTTTTTTGTAACGAGTATATCAGCTTCACACTATATTCTGCATATGGCAGGGTAGGATACACAACTTGGGAACCTAGTGACAAGACACTCCGTTCCGTTTCCCATTTTCCGCCGAATTAGAAGCATTGCGTGATGGGTTTCGAAACTTTACGCCGCGCTTTGCCTTGTTACCAGAGTGTAGAAATATTAAATAGAAAATATTAAATATTTCATTTCCTCGAGTGATTACAGTCGCTACGCCACGACAAGGCTCGAACTTTTTAACCAGTAGATTTGTAGTATACCTACATGTTGCATGTACTGTGCTTCTGATTTTACTATCAGACGCGAGAACAGAAATTAAAAATGCACAAGTAATTCTAAGGACAATCAAAATTTATTGCTTTAACATCTCCGATAATTGAACTTAGCCTTTTCCATGTACTCTGTTTTAGTGTATCCGCGCTACTCCTCGGCTAATTCAAATAGTATTTATTACTTAAGAATCTACATTTTAAGTATGAATGTCAAAGAAAGACGGATCTACCCCGATACTAAAATAAGACAATAACCTTTGAAGATAAAATTCTTTAAAAAAATAATCTCATTTTAGACTTATTTCTCGATCACTAAAAATATATTAAACGGAATCAAATTCTATTTGTGCTTCTGATTTTACTATCAGACGCGAGAACAGAAACTAAAATTGCACAAGTAATTCTAAGGAAAATCGATAAATAAAGCAAAAAAGGTTTTATTGTTTTAACAACTCCGATAATTGAACTTAGCCTTTTCGTACATACACATGTACTTTGCTACGAAAACATCGTATTACCCTCTTTGTAATAATATAAAAATATTGTGATACCTCCATTTCTTATTGTCAGCTGACCTGTGTCTGTAGCGATGGTAGATTGCTTGGTAGTTCAAGCTAAATTGATACATCATGCAGTTGTATTTAATGCTCTATTACTTCAGTTATAGGGTTAAATTTGAAAAGATTGTATAATTTAATGCTCAGGCTACCCATTTTTAAGGAAATTAAGGCATAGACACGCTTTGAATTTTTGGGCGTACCAACTATCCATACTCTATAATCATGTATGTAGTAGGTACATATGTCCATAGCATTGCTAGTCTACTTTGAAATAGTCGTTATGAAATGCATTTCTCTTATACTCTTTTTCTAATCAATATAATACTAATACTTAAGAAAACCTGTAATTACTATGTTCTTTATTAATGGACAATATGTTAGAAATTGTTTTTATAAATTTTATAATAACTGATTTAGTAATTGACTTGAGACTGTAAAATATTTATTATTTCATACCATCGCTTTTGTAATAATGCAGCTTTGTTTACTTTCGCCTCTTAACAGGTAACGCATGTAAAATTCGGTGGTAGTCCTATGAGCCTAGAAAACTACATGAGCCTAGAAAATCTAATAAATATTGATTGCAATATTAATCCGGTCCAGCATCTTCAAGGGCTTTTTAATTTACGATTCTGTCAAAACTATAGAAAACTCCCTTACGCATTTTTTTTTGTATTATTTCATAGCGTTGCCATTTGTCTATATAAAAATTAAAACGAGGTAGAAATCTTATTAATATTATAAATGCGAAAGTTTGTACGGATGTGTGTATGTTTGTTACTCTTTCACGCAAAAACTACCGAACGGATTTTCATGAGACTTTGCAGTAATATAGCTTCAATATCAGAATAACATAATAAGTTAAAATTTATAGGGATTTTTAACCGACATAATAAAGGAGGTTCGTTTGTATGTTCCCCGATTATTCGAAGATGGGTGGACCGATTTTCAAAATTCTTTTTTTTGTTTGAGAGGGTATATTTCACAATTGGTCCCATGGTAAGGAGATCAGGATCTAATGATGGAATCCTGGAGAAACGGAGGGCAACCCTTAAATTTGAAAGGCACGGATGCGGTTTTTTCGTATAATAACGCAATTAGGAGATCTGTATCTGACTGTCATCTCATTTTATTAACCGACTTCAAAAAAGGAGAAGGTTCGAGTAATCTGAGGAACATACGTATTAAGTATGTTTCTCAGATTACTCGAAGATGGGAACACCGATTTAAAATATTGGAGTTTCACAAAGATAATTATAGGTAGATTACTGTAGGATTATTTATCTTAAATAGTTCTAAATAAAAGTCCGCGACAGCATATATCTATCTTTTATGTGTAAGTCACTATGAACACAATAGTGAACGCGGACGAAGTCGCGGGTAACAGCTAGTATTCAAAATAAAGTAGAACCCTCTGAATGTAATTTCTTGCTAAATATTCTCCTTGTCCCGTAAAACACGCTATGCCGCACACATGTTTTGTTTAGGTCTGAAATCGTGTTTTACCATAGCTACCAAATAGCTATTTAATATCATATAATATCATTCTACATAGTTAATTTTCGTTAAAATTGTAAACTAGGTCAAGCTATGCAAATTAAAGCGTCAGATAAAAAAATGATTTCTTTACAATTATTATGAAAATCTTAGCTTAAGTATAAAAGTAGTTGACGAAATATCCGAGAGTAAGATTTAACTAATTTATTTTATAAATAGTAAATGAAAAAAAAGTTAATAATTTCAAAAGAGTAAATCCTTTAATTCCATCGCCATCTGTGAATATTTGCTTTGAACGCGTTTAGCGTTTGAACATTGATAGACTTGTTCAAAATTATTTTGTGGCGTTGAGTTCTGTCACTCAACACGCAATGTCTGTCAATCGGCGAAAAGTGGGGTACGAAACGAAGTACCATAATACTATGTTTCCCAGTTCCCTATGCCTATCTTAGCACGTGCGGGATACAGAGTGAAGCAGAAAAAAAACTTTTGACGTAATTGCTATTAAACTCACAGTTTTTCTCTCACTTATATATAGTGTCTCTTATATAGTCTTGTATAGTATCTCCTATACATTTGAAATGCGCAATATACCTAGTGTCAACTCAAACCGTTCCACACTCTTCTATTATCCAGTAATTTTGAAACTTAACACTGTTCAATCTTCAATGTAATGTGCTCACTAATTGTGTACCTAAGAATTTGAAAGAACGACAATAGTAATTGGATAGATTTTAATTTGCCACGGCACATATTTATAATTCAATCTTGTACAGATTCTTAGATTTGTCTAAGAAGTTTGCAAAAAAAGGTTTAATTTAATCAGTGTACAAGGAGCATTGATGCGAGAGGTCTAGAATAGGCTCTAAGCCGAGGCTTTTGAGACTATGTTCCATGTAATACAACTACCGTTGACAACCTAAATTCTAACCTAGCCTGCCATTTCGTTAGGTTTTAAAAATTATAAGTATTTTAGTCCTGAATTTTACTATCAAACAAGGATGATTAGCGATTATTTACATATTATGGTACTAGTAGAAACAGTATATATTAAACTTATCTAGATAGTATACAGGATATTATTTATTATATATGTTTTCTATATCACACTTAATATCCTAAAATAAAACGTCCGCTCGGTTTGCTTGTGTCGGTACGATTTCCAATTATCGCCACCCACGGCTTCGTGTAATACCAGAGGAACTATAGACGTGTAGACGCATTGTACATAAGGTAGGTGTCCTGTCGATTTGGAAATATTGCCGCTGGTAGGTTCTTCAGATGTGTCGCGCATAGAAAATTTGGCGACAAGAACCAAGTTAGCCAGTTCTCCAAAACACTCCCTGTGATATATTCCGTAGTGACTAGAGACGTCTTTACGCGGATCCAAAGTGTCAAGACCCTCACAGATAATTATTTTTCAATTGCTTCTAGATTAGAAGAGACTAAGGAGCGCGACACGCAAGTTCATTACAAAGCAATCTTCTGCCGCTATTACGGCCACGGACAAATAGCGTCGTTTATTGCCACAGATTGAATATACAGACATTAGGCTAAGTGACCTAAGGGATCTTTATTATACTAATACATTTTGATGTAAATATTATTGAACGTTGTGACTCAGTGGCACACGTCGAACTCCCTTGTAGGTTTGATTTCTATTCTGAGGAAAACAATTATTAAATTTGTCGATTTGGTTATAAAAAGAAGAGCGGCGTTAAGTTTCGGTACTTCCCGATATAATTTTCTCTTACTCTCGAATAGAAATCATACTTAATTGTACCAAGTACTCAATCAGGATTCGGTAAGTGGAGAACGGAAGTGTCCTAATGGGTGTCTTACCACTAGGTTCACTATGCCTATCAAGCTATATATTGAATACAGTGTGAAGCTGTGAATATCAATTTTGTATTAAGTAAAATACATCCTATTGTAAGCCTTAGTTTTTTTTAGCTTAAGTGTGTCACTCACCTAATAGGAGCAGATGAAACATCCCCACATTTAGCTAAACTCTTGAGACATTGCATACTAATTGGCGAAACTAAACGCATTTAGTCTCGTTACCAGAGCGAGTAATTGGAAATATTATATATTTTATTTGTGGAAATCGAACATGCAACAATCTCGTATACATTTCATTTAAATACATAAAGAAATTAAGAAGTATGTTCGGGCCTCGAAATTTTTATACAGTTATTTAACTTTCATTGTTAGCGCCTGTAAGAAGAATTTAACAAAATTTCGTGATGTGAGAACGAAAGATTTTTATTGTTCTTTTAAACAATAAATGAATTAAAATGAACATTTGAATCGGGCATATTCTTTAAATGTTAATAACTTGTTCTATTAAATAAATAGGGAAACGGAACGGAGAGTTTTAAGATTAGGTTTCTAAGTGCCTTTTGTCTAACCTGCCATATGTGGGATAGAATGTGAAGCTATAAAAATATATACACATATATCCTTAAACAAATAATACTATATCATTCTCATAGTGATTCTGGAAGAGCAACTTTTGAATTTGAATTTTTAAAAAGATAACCAAAGGTATTTTCTGTCAATTTTTGTAACTTTCATAATGCTTGTTTTTCCTTTAATTTCCTCTTGCTCCCGGGTCTTTTCATATATTTCCTAAAAAAGTTATATTTGTGATTTTTCCTATAATGAGAGAAATGACGAATTGGTGTACAATTCTTTAAAAGAGACCAGATTTCATTATTTGATTACATTGACGCAACTGATTTATAATAATTATTTGTAAGTATTGATAAGTTTTTTTTTATTTTTGGTAAAGTATTCATGCGTGTATGAAATAAACAACTGTAGAGGTAACAAAAAAAAGCGCGGCGTTGAGCTTTGCCACGACACACAACCTTGGACGTAAAGAACGGAATATCTTTACACTAGGTATCCTCTGTCTAATCTGCAATACAGGCTACAATGTAAAGTTAAAAATATATGTAATATTATTTAGGTCCTTTAATAAAAAGAAAATGAAATTAGGTATCCCCAAAGAACAGCTACATGACATAGAGATATGGAAAAATAATGTTTCAAGCGATAAGCCGCACAAGATCATTGTTTCTTCATATAAAATATTTTCTTGGCATATTTGAATTTCGATTTTGAAGACATAAAATTTATAAAATATATGCCCAAAAATGCAACGCTATCGAACGCCAATATCAATTACTAGTAGCCCACCGTAACTTGCATGGACTATGATCAACCCTTGCCTTGCCATACTTCTATTCATAACGCATTTGATTTTTACAATTAGTTTTTAAAAAAATATATGAATGTGATATATTGTAGCCAATTATTATTATTTTTTTTATTAACCAAACTTATTTTATGAATGATATTTAGAATAGATTACAGCATTTTTACTATTTTTAAATGGTTATTCCACGCTTAGGAAAGAAAAACACTAAATTTAAAATCGTATAAAAATTTAAGCGAGACAGGATTTGAACCCGCGTCTTTTAAATTTTAAATTTAGTACAATTTTAAATTTAGTACAGTATAGTTACAGTAGATTTTTCTCACACTATTTTATCACAATAATCAATTATTCTATTTTGTTAATAATTTGTTGGTACGTAATTTTCAGTAAGATCAAATTGAAAGAGAAAGATGTCGATTTTCATGTCAATACAAAATCTTATATTTTTTATCAATTATTGTTGAAGAAGTAGGCATAGATCCCAGCGTTTATGCCTCCAGTTTTCTAGGTGCTACGTTTGTAATAAAAAATATAACTAAACAACACAATTGGGAAGCTTTATAATTTTGACAAAACACTTTGTATTATTAGTTTTTATTTATTATATATTATATTGTACCTTTATGTTGTACGTTAACAAAAGGAATCAATTGCCTTAATGCAATTAAAAGTATCTATAGATAATTTAGATGGAACAATATATCCACTTCATACACTCATCATGTACTTATTAAAGCAAAATACCATAAGTATCAATTAAGCTGTTTTAATAATTGACAATGCGGGGAATGATTCACTACTGGTTATATTATGACACCCATATGGCATATCGGGGCTTCATCTGAATGTACAAAAAAATGGCAAAAAAGAGAAAAAAGAAAAAGAGATTAAAAATAGATTAGTGACTGTTAATAAGCATCAAATTGTATGGAAAAGATATCTAAATTACTTATCCCATGTATACGATAAGCGTGGTCCTAGAACCTACTATATTATACTATTATATAAAAAGGTTTTTGATAGGTAATTTTTTTTATAATAAAAATACCGTGTATTAAGAAACACTATACAAAATCCGGTCAAGGGCGGCACTGGCCAATGAGAGTTCCGTATCAATGTTAGGACTATAGGTCAACGTGATGTACGACTTACAAATTGAAACTTGAACTAGTCTAGAAATTTGCCGACCAAATTAAGCATTTTTTGATAAAATGAACTACAATTGTAAGTTTATAATAATTGTTATCTGCAGTGTTAAGATAAATTTCCATATTTCGGTTTTATTCGTTAATTTGAATGCAATGCAATTTAATTTGTTTGTGGTCATTAGGCTCCAAAAATATATAATTACTATGAGTACATACTTAAATAGTTTTCTTTAAAAAACATTAAAGAATTTTGAATTACTATGATTTATAATAACAAAAAAACCACCACTTTCCACATTAAATGGTTTCAAGCACTAGATTGATATCGTACTTAGTAAAAAGTAAGTAAAGATTGAAAAATTATTTCCACTTAATAGTTTTCAAAGGGGAGAAAAATCTATTCATTTTTTATCATTCACAAGTAGAGGGTCCTTGCGTCTTCGATAGTGCCCTTGTATATATAAATGGTCGGTATGAAATGTTCGTTCATGAACGATTTACTTTCTACAGACACTTTATGTAGACGTTTTATGCTATAAAGTATATGTTGATCATTTAGATATGAAATAAGTTTTCTCAGCCAATAGCTTACAAAACTACTGTAGCAAAAAAGTCCACAGGTAAAACTTTAAAAATGTTGTTCAACGAATGAAAATTTTAAGTATTAATGCAACTTATTAAAAGTTTTCCTAAAATTTCGTTCCAAATTACATTGGGTAGAGATTTTGTCGTTTTTTTTGAGGAAAACTAGTCTTTTAGAGGGGAACATTTTTATTATTTAATGCAGTCAAACAGGTTTAAATTTACTTCTTCTGCGTAATTTTTTGTTACTTTATAATTTTTTATAGCTTAACACAGTATACAGTAGGCACATAGAAATCTAGGCAGAGGAACATAGTGTTAAGGCAATCTGTTTCATTTCTGGCGTTCCAAAACATTCCCACCATATCAAGGCATTGTATCGTCGCGGAACTCAACGCCGCGATTTGACCTCTGGTTTATGAAAGGTTAGATAGATATTACTCCGAAACTTGTCGGAGTGTCTTAACACTTGGCCTACCCAACTATGTTTTTTTTTTTGAAAAAGACAAGGCAAACGAGTGTACGAGTCACCGTCGCCCACGGCCCCGTGTAACACCAGGGGAGCTTCAGGAGCGTTGCCGGCCTTTAAGGTGGAGGTAGACGCGCTTTTTGAAGGTACCCATGTCGTATCGACCTGGAAATACTGCCGCGGGTAGGTCGTTCCAGAGATGTGTGGCGCGTGTAAGGAAATTCCTACGAAACTGCACAGTAGTCGAGTGCCACGTGTCCAGATGATGTAGATGGTACTTTAGTTTGTGACGTACTGTGCGGTTGGAAAAGAGATCATTGGGTCCCAACGATTCCAACGACTCTACGTTGTGTGCTATGAAATGGTTCAAGCTGATACTGGGGTGCACCAGCTCAGAGGTGAGAACAGTATTCCATATGAGGCCGAACCTGGGCCCTATATAGGGCCAAACGGTGTTTTGGCGTGAAATACTTTCTCGCTCTGCTGATGACCAGTTTCTTCGAGGCCAATTTGGCCTTGCTTTCCAGATGATCGCGATACTGGAGCCACTCGAAAAGCTGAGGGCCAATATACTAATGCTGGGCGCGCCTTTAAGGGGAGTGTTCTCAAAAACTGGTGATACGACAAATGGGGTTTTTTTAGCGGTTAACGCGCAGACTTGTGTCTTCTGGGGGTTGAAGTGAACCAGGTACTTTTCACCCCATGCGGAGACATTCTCAAGGGATGCCTCAACGCAAGACACAAGTTGACTATTTGTAACTAAAATGTGTGCGTTAAGTTGTATTGTAGAGTAAACATAGGACAACTAGTGTGAAGGCACTCCGTTCAATGCTGTGTTGCGTAGTGAAAATCAACGCCGCGTGCTGTCGTGTTACCATGACTATTGAGTTTTCCTTTCTGAATTCAAGACTGTGTTTGTCGAATAGCAGAACTGACAAACTAACTTCTTTTGCCGGAGTGCAAAAAAGATATGCATTTCAATTGCTTTGTTTTTTCGCTTATTTTATACGTACAAAGAATAACCTCTTTATTTATATTCCAACTATTTGATTATAGTTTTCTTTTTTTGCTGATTGCCATTAAAAACGTCATTTTGTACGATATTTTAGTTCTGAGTTAATTGTGCGTATTTAATATACAGGTAACCTTGGGTTAAGACAAGTGTTGTTCGCCACTCTCCGCCTAATTTCCATACAGTGTAGAGTAGCAGAATTCAATGACGTACCTTCTTACCCGAGCGAATAAATTTTAATTTACAAATGACAGTCGGACTCACAACTCCTTAAAAATATTTAAAAAATACATTAATCATATGTGTAGAGTTTGTTTGATGCGTCTTACGTAATATTGTTCCCCTTTCTTTGCTGCCAAGTATTTTTGGCTGCTATTATATAAATGCCGCCAATAATGTCATGGGCACTGATTTGACACCAACTCTTAATTAATCGGCGATTTCTCAGGCGATCTTTATTTAAAATCATTTAGATCTAATATAGAGAAGGGGCATATTCAATGATACGCTTGTATACTTATCGATGGCATTACAATTTGATTGGGCGGAAAAATGTCGTGTTTTATTTATTTTTTTATTCAAGTATTATAAGATTCAGAATAGATCTCAGAAATATTTGATAATACAACTCATGCGAGTATATTTGATTTCGTTTTAATGATTATATTGGAGAGCGGCTGCCTGTGGATTCACCCACGTCGAATTTTATTTATTCCAAGAAAACCAGCTGAGTTTTCATATTTTACTTTCAGCACGTTCTTTCTCCTTCGCATAATGCAGTTAAACGGAATACAGTTTTTTATACTTAAGGATTAGTATAATATATATTATTGGTATGTTATTTAATATTGAAATTATCATAGTTTTTGTAGTAGAGTTTTACTAAGATGATGATTATTTTTATTGTAAAATTCAACCTAAGTTTGAATATTGATCATGTACACTCATATATCAAGCCTTATGATTGTATAAAATCCTTTTTGCTTTTTGAATTGACTTATATGAAATACGTGTAAAGATGTCGAGGCCTGTCGTGGCGCAGCGATACAAGCGTGTGACTGTAACGGATCGGAGTGTCTTAATAGTAGGTTCTCAAGTTCCCTCTGCCTACCCTGCCATGTGCGGCATACAGCGTGAAGCTGAAAAAATAAAATAAAATAAAATAAAGTCGTATAGTCTATTTAATCAATACCATAAGAATATTTGAATGTTAAGGTTTGGAATAGTTTAATTTTTTTAAATAGTATAAGACTATAAACTAAGATGATGAGAAGTCAATATAAAAACATGTAAATAAATTTAGGTCTGTTTGCCATCTAGTTAATGTTTTCACATATTTCAAGGTTTTGTTACGTAGAAATCCATTCTATTAAGGTTTTTTACTCTAGTTGCGTAAGTTTTTTACTCTAGTTGCGTAATTAATTTTTAAATTCCTCGAGTGCAAATCGAATTCACAACTTGTCGCCTTTGCGGTCACACGCTTGTGCCCCACGACAGCACTCCAAAGCGAAAGTGTGAAAATGCTTTTTACAAAGCTGTTATACTAAGTAGTCACTTTTTGCTACATATAATAATTGGTGTAGTTAAGATAGTTTTCTCACCCAAAAGTTCACAAAACTACTATAGCATAAAAGTCCACACCAAAAACTTTAAAAATGTTGCTCCGCGAATGAAAACATTCAACATTAATGCAACTAAATAAACATTTTTCTAAAGTTTCGTTACAAATTACATTAGGTAAAATTTTTGTCGTTTTAATTTGAGGGAAACTAGTGCCTTTTAGAGGGAAACATTTTTATTTAATGGAGTCGTAGAGGTTAAAACTTACTTCTATATAAGACTGCTTTATTTTTTGTTTCTTTTATAACTTTTTATAGCTTAACACGATATACAGCAGGCACATAGAAATCTAGGCAGAGGGAACTTGGGAACATAGTGTTAAGGCAATCCGCTTCATTAAAGTCATTTTCGCCGTATCAAGGCATTGCATGGTGAATGGCGGAACTCAACGCTGCTCTTTACCTTTTTACTACAGTGATAATACAAAAATATAAAATTTTCGTCTCTTTGAGTGAGAAACGAACCTACTACCTGACATTTACGTATCATGCTTGTGCCCCTGCCCATTTAAATATGTTTTAATATAATAACCTTTTAATTGTAGCTCTCCTTGGTTAAATGCAAATGGTATAGTAAAAAAAAATAAGGTTACACCAAAACAGTTAATATGATCCAGTATAGCCTACGGACTGCTTGAAATTAGATTTTTTTTTTTTTTTTTATGGGAAAGAAACGTCAAACGAGCGTGCGGGTCACCTGATGGTAAGTGATCACCGCCGCCCACGGACCCGTGTAACACCAGAGGAGTTACAGGAGCGTTGCCGATCTGTAGGGTGGATGGACACCGGGGCCCGGCATTACCCAATGCGAAATGCAGTGACCATAGTCACTACTTAACGCCGGTTTTAAATGCCGGGGGTGGTCGAATCTGCCCATGCATGTTGTCATTGCTGACAACGTGACTCTCCCACACGTACTTTAGTCGCCTCTTACGACACCATCAGTACCAGGGTGATCCTATTCTAAGCCGGAATCACACGGTTTATTTACAATATTAAACATTTTTTTAAATTTGGTTTGAACCAGTGGTTCCTGAGATTAGTGCGTTCAACAAAACAAACGCTTGTACTTTATAAAATAGATACTACTCCGTAGTTTGTCGGAGTGTCTTAACACTTGGCCTACCCAACTATGTGTCACTAAAATGCGTGCATTAAGTTAAAACACAAAAATAACGTACATTCAGTATGTGAGGTATAAACAAAAATAAATAATAAAATTTATTTTATATATCCACATAAATATATATAGAATAAATTTTAATTAAGAAAGTTTTGAATAGAAAAAAACAAAAGTTTCGTTAAGCTAAGAAATGCTTCCCGTACCGGGAATCATATCATTATTTAAATTTAAATAAGGTATCTAAGTTAAAAAAAATAAATTAAGGAAAGTGTTTTTATGGTACAGTGGCTGACTGTAAATGCGACGGTTTTGAATTCAATTCTCAATCGGGGGATTAAATTCTTTTCATTTTCCTTATCAGGTACAAGACTCCTAAATGGCGGCATTGACTTTTGTTTTTCTTTTGCCTAGGCTGCTATATGCGGAATACGCGGAACGGGGGAACCCCTAGATTTATACGTTCTAGTTTTAAAGTAAAAAATACCTTTAAATATTAACTAATACTTTTTATTTTCTCATGTTATCCAATATAAATTATATTATTTTTTTATCTTTTAAAATATTTACGAGTAATGTAAAGGATATTCGTAGGATATACAGAGTCAGGTAGCTAACCTGATCGCATGCCCAATGAAGAGATACACAGAATGGAAGGTACAAGCATGGGTGACACAGTAAGAATAAAGAAGAACGTGCTCAGGTGGTTTGGGCACGTCACGCATTCGCTCGATTCGAGTGATGAAATAATGGTAAAAAAACTATGAAAGAAAAGTGAGTGGTAAGACAGGGAGGGGGAGACCTAAATTGACCTTCAAAAACACAGTTTCTATGATACTAAAGGAGGGTTACGTAAAAAGCATGAGGACTCCCCGGAGGACATGTATGTTGAAGAGGTTGATGACAGTGATCGAGGCGAAAGACCGTAGCTTTTGGCGCTCCGTTCTCCCTGCATACCCCGCTAGGGATATAGCGTTAGGCCAAGTTGTTCACCCAACTGACACACCACTCATACATACGTATATTATATACGTAATTTCTTCTCTATATTAAACGTTACTTCAGCAAAGTAAAAGCCTACATAAAACCGGCCGGCTGTTCGGACGTGGGAGGTTGTATTATACAGAAAATACTTATACTATTTTCTCACGTTACACAAATGTATTGACATTGGTTTCCAGCTAAGTATTATTCTTTACCTACCGAATGAAATATATTGCTGAGTATTAATCCAGTACTAAACACCTTCGATTAATCTTTCTCGGAAACGTTCTTTGTGATGGAGTAAAATTTAGTCCTTTTTTATTTTTTACTCTACTCAATTGGGTACAGAAGGTAAAGAGAACTTGCTGTTAAGACATTGATCTTAGCGAATATCGAAAAATATATTTTTTAAATCAGATATATGGAAACATTTGTAGTACATACATAAACATATTTGCACAACTTGGAATTTAACCAACAAATACCGCGCACATATTTTTTGTGCCATTATATGTTGAGTAGTAAAATTCAACATTTGTGTAACGCTAGCCCGCCATACGCTAAGCCTGCCGTATAACGTGCCGTGCCGTAGCCAAGCCAAGCCAAGCCAAGCCAAGTCATGCCATGCCATATAAGCCTTCACATTGCGTTGATTGTATATTAAAATAATTAGTGTAATTTATTA
>DWMZ01001215.1:0-17239 GCA_018249855.1 Eueides tales michaeli
TATATATATATATATATATATATATATATATATATATATATATATATATATATATATATATATATATATATATATATATATATATATATATATATATATATATATATATATATATATATACACGCGCACACACGATATGTGCGAAAAACATAATATTTCTATTGTAGTCGAACCTACATAAAAACCTGTATTTTTTTGTTTTACTATTATTTTTGCCACGCAATATTACAGGACGCGGCGCACCATTGCTATGTCAATACACACTAGGCAAGGAAAACAAATCTTATTTAACTTCATATCCACGTCCATCGCTAATTTGAATTACTTTCGTTTTAAACTTTCAATCAATTTAATAAAACAATTATTTTGTAGCAATTTTATCGACGCAAATATTTTATAATGATATAAATAAGTTTTCTACCTATTTGTGTATCGATTTAAATAAAACATGGACTAAAAGTAAAGGAAAATTTGTCAAAGTGAAAACTGCATTTTAATCGGTTAGGCCGTTTTTGAGATTAGATCAAAAAATTGAAAGTCATACTTTTGAGTTTATTACATTCATATTAGTGCCCTTCTAACAGATATTCTCATATATATCTTCCATTTAGAGTGTGATCATTTAAATTTTTTTTAATATATGTATAGATTTCACGCAACGGTCTATTTGTTTTTCGAATTTTAACGTACGAATTTAAACATATCATAAATGGGAAAGAAAAATCATTTTACTATGTCTTAATTTTAGCAAAAAGTGGCGCAATTTAAATAATTTTACTTTTTATGCATTTTAAGCTTACTTTTAATTTTAATTTTATTTACAGTAGTATAATTAAGTATAATGTACGACGCGAATATGTTTTAGGATTAAGTTCATACAAAGTTCACTAGTATTTACCAATTTATCATTACATATTAATTAATGTTTTGGTGAATTATATTTTACGTTACATGGAATATATTCAATCTAATGCCATAATAAGCTGACAATAAAAATAAAAAAATCATGTAGAATAGGAATAAAAGGGAATATTTAATGATTACAAGTTGTTTATTTTTTATTATCAGTTTTGATGGAGCAGGCGGTCACAGCGTGGTGACGACAGCGATGGAATTGAAGCCGCTATGCCGATGAGGCGGGCGCTCCGATCGATAGGCGGGCGCGGCGCTGCAGTCGCTCGGCGCTCCTCAGTCCTCAGTACGCCAGCCGCTGTCGTCGACACTTGCCACTACGGCGACCGTACACGGCGGAAAAACACGCGACGATGCGCGGTGATCGCGCCGGTCGTGACACGCGACACAACAAGGACCATGACAACTTAAAGTCCTCGCTCAAGAAAGGGGCGAAGACTAAAAAACATAGGGTGGTTTTTGACGAAAGCGCAAATGAATTTTTTGAGGCGGATTATATTATTGTTGTCAGAGATGAGTGTGGATACTCTGATGAAGGAGAGTCCGAGGAATGTTCGGGCTGCGGTGCGTGCGAGCGCTTTCAGGAGCCCGAGCCCGGCGCTCTCAGCCCGCCGGAGGGATATAAAGACATGGGACTCTTCAATCGCGATGGAACCTTACGAGAGCAAGCTTGGTGGGAGGCTGGGGACGTCGTCCTGGTCGGCGAACGCTCAGGAACCGTGTTCACTCCGCAGCACTTGCAACTTCTCAGACGGCTCCAACGAGAGAGGATGTTACGCTCTACGGTGTGTGCGGATTGCGACGCACATACAACAATTCATCAACCACTCGGTGAGTCAGCTATGTCCTTGCCAAGGACGGCCGCCATATGGCCGGCCTTGTTCACAATATATCTCATATTTCTTATTTAGACAAGCTCTGCCATACACGCCACCTAGCCATGATGTTCACACATACAACAGGATTTTGAATAAAGAAGCCTTATATTTTATTAATTTTGCTGTTTTTAATAAGATCTACATTTGTAGTAATTTAGTTTTTAATATAATTAGGAAAAAGGCTAATGCGAGTTTGTATATATGCATAGCGAACCGAAATATACTTTATAGTTACTATTTTTATATTCGTTACAATTTGTTATATAAGCGGCAACAGCGAAAACATCAGCAATGCTCTTAATTAATTACATTGGCCTTATGTTTAATATTTATGGGTCAGTGTTTACTACAATTATAAAGGATGTGATGGAATACCATGAAAAAATTAGTCGTTCTCGTTACAATAAATACATATACTATATGTTCAATCTTTATTTTATCCTCATAGACAAAAATGTCGACGGCATACCACCAACCAACAAAGATTTAAACAAAATAAGTAGCAAGAGTAGCATTATAGTACCATGTGCAATTTTCTTCAAAACTATGATTTGAATATTTTGATGATAACTATGATTTGAAGATTTTCTTCAAAAACTATACTAACCACAAGATATCAGGACAAAGTAATAAAGTAATCTGAAAATAATTACTTAACTCAATGCAAAATGACAAGATTATACGTGAAATATACACAAAAGCTATATGTGTATAAAAATTATTTTCATATTTTTTTAAATATTAATAATAAATATTCATGTTCATGTTAAAAGGACCTATTTCGTTATGCATGTAGAACTAATGAAAACCCTTATTTTTCATTTTTATTTTTGTATTCTCGAAGACAGATGTCTAGACACTAGACACATTAAAAATCTATAAAGTATATACCTATGTTACGTTCTTTTTATGAATAAAACAAAGACGCTGCAAATATTAATAGCAATAATTTATAGTGGAAAAGTAAATGTAAATACATATACATACATATATTGTATATTAAAAACATTTGTCACTCCTATAAAGAATAGCTTTCTAGGTGTTTTTTTTATGTTTTGTATATTTTTAAGCCCTTTCGCTTCATACCAACATTAGGTGGGTTGTGCAAATTTTTTTAATTTGCCGTCTTGTTTTTGAGGCCATTTTGGATTAATAATAATAATATTGATTATATGTAACTTAATTGTCATCAGAACTAAAGTCGAATCCCAAAATTCACCTCAATTGGAGACTGGGAAGTGGGTCAAATTCAGCCTACAAATTTGATATATACTACTCACTTTACACGCAAGTCAAATAAAAGCTTGTAAATATATGTAACATATATATCTCAAATAATGGGGGCCATAGAACGGTCTTGATTATTTACATTTATTTTTTATTATATTTTTTTATCATCTATATTAATATTTTAGACAAAGTGAGAAATGTGAACTATGACTACTTTTTCGTTTACTTATATTTCAATGTTTATATTGCCACTTATTATATACCTGTTTCCAAGCCATGGTATAAAAAGCGAAATATTCTATGAAGTAAAAGTATAACAATTTACATTTTGAAATGAAAACTTACTTCTATTGCTAATATTTAAATTTGTTGCAAAAATACTTACGGATTTAATCTACTTTAGTGTAACGGTAGTTTTTCGACTGAGAAATCTTGCCACCACTGGATGTGAACAGATAAAACCAAAGAATGAAATTAAAATTACTCGCAATTCACATGAATATATAGTATAGTATTTTATATAAAAATATATTTTTACCTTATGACAGGTCATAACAAACATCATACCCTAATAACATAAAATATAGCGCGGTTAGACTTCTCTACTTACGACAGTTTACTCGGATTTAAACATTACCAACAAATAGACAAAATCTATTTAATTTAAAGGGAACAGCAGAACGCCAAGTGATAAAGTGGGGCTCAAGTTTCAATCTAGATAGAATCTATTCCGTTTGTCAACAATCGCTTTACCACGCTGACGGACCGACCGCTTGCATAGTACGACATTAAAAGAGGAAAATAAAAAGGAAAAAAGTGCTAATATTGATTTTGCAATATTTTCCTATCAGATTATTTAATTGCTAAATTAGGATCATATTTCTTATTTTTAGTACACATTCACAAGTTGTGACGGGATGCCGACATGAGACGTATAAAATTCACAATATATATTAGTGACATAATTATATAGGCATGTTAACAAACTAAACTTTAAATTTTGTACTGATGGTCATAATTTTATAATAGATAGTCTTATAACAAACTGTTATAAATTGTAAAATTTAATGGAAAGTGGCTGCTAAGTGGGGAACAGTAGTGCGGTAGCGAGAATTTGCCTGAACTTCTTGACGATTGACCTCTTTTCCACGCGGGCGTCTGCGCACAATGGACAACAATAAGTATCGTGGTAGTATATTTTAAACTTTCCTGGCTTAAGCTATTCATATTTATAATATTAGATTCTTATCTCTTTTTTACTAAAAGTCTAACGGTTCAACAACCATGCAGGACACAAAAGATAATTGTTTTTGTGTATAAAATATAGGTTTACGTTTAGTAATGAAGAATCCATAGATACCAAATAAAGACCTGTCGTGGCGCAGAGGACTAGCGCGCGTCTGTAAACGTAATAGGTTGTGGGTTGGAGCCGTTCTCGAAGAAATGAAATATATATTTCTTTTATTTTTTTGCTCTGGTAACAAGATCATGCGTGGTATTGAGTTCAACTACATATACAACACACAATGATAAACTAACACGTAAAACGAGCAAAATGCAATTCGGCAGATAATGGGGTGGGAGGGGAGTCTTTTAATAGGAAAGGAGTACCTAAACCCTAAGTTCCCGAGTTCTTTCTCCCTGCCTACCTAGCCAATGGTGCAATACAGCGTTAAAGTAAAAGCATAAATAAAATTGAGAGAATATCTTTTCTTGAATAAAAGAAGATTTGTAAAGTTATGTACGTGGTATTTAAAAATAAATTCTAGAAGATATCAAAGGCGTTTTTATGAAATGATGCTGTATAATTCATACAGTTTAACAAACAAAAAGTCCGAAGGCGCATTTCTGAAGCCAGTCCAGTTTAGTTCGTTAGTATGTAAGAATGGAAATTGTGTTAACGGATGCTGAGCGTATAACCTTGTTAACTTGCAACGTTTGCACGTTGTGCTGTCCAACAAATTGCCAATTTAATTCCTCCGTGATGGAGTGTCACCAGACAATTAGAAGATATTTGATTTAAAACAAAAGAATTTCCAAACAGATTACCATGATAAATAAAACAATTTATTGAAGTCATATTTAATACGTTTCAATTATATTATGTTTACAATGCAATATTACAATACTTTATATTTTTTAATGGGAGTTACATCTTAATTATATTCAACTGAAGCGCAGGTATTTTAAATGAAATGTCGATACTCAATAACAAAGTTAATATTGTTATATAAAACTAAAATACAACTCAAAATATCTTTTGCAATTAACATTGATGATATGTTTAATATGTTTAATTATAAATGGTGATATACATTATAATGAAAAACAGTAGTAATAAAGTAAAAATATAAATTCATGTTCATAATAATATAGCAAGTGCATACATATATTCATAACTACTGCATTCCCGCGATTTCGCCCGCGCTTTTAGTATCATGTAAACATAATACTCATATCATGAAAAAATGCGGTTATTTTGGAATCACAGTCAGACACTTTAATTTTTTATTTGTTTACATGTATACTTAATTTATTTTATACAGAGGAAGACTTTGTTTGGTTGAACGCACTAACCTCAGGAACGGGATCGATTTAAAAAATCTTTTTATATCATATAGTCCATTTATTAAGAAAGTCTATAGTATATGTTACATCTTATTAAGACTGAATAGAAGTTGAATAACAACAAAAAAGTTGCAAAAATAGGAGAACTTTACAGCGTCTCTGAATGCGTTAATTTTGAACCTGTTGTAAACAATAGAATATTATTATTCTTTATCCACGTGATGGAACATCAGAATATGTCGGGCACGTTGTGCGCTTCGTATAGATAAAAACTAATCTAATCACTGTAATTTATATCTTAGAAAATATCACAGTTTTAAAATACGGGAGTAGAGTGATCGTCGCGCACCACGTACTCGTATAACGGTGGGCGACGCGAGTACCTAATATCGTATTCTAATATAAAATTTGTTAATCTCAGGAGCTACTGTTTCAAATTGCAGATTTTTTTTTGTATTATATAGTCCATATGCCGTGAAAGACCATAGGTATATAACATGAGTCTATGAGCGCTAGGAGTAGTGTCGATTAAAAATTTTGCAAAAACGGGAGAGCTGAGCTGAGATCTTGAGCTGCGTGCGTTGCGTAAACCTTTTAATATATTACTAAATTTAAAAACGTATAAAAATTTGGACGAAGCAGGATTTGAACCTGCGCCTCTTGAAAACCGTTCAAGCGCTCTGACCACTAAGCCATCCGTCCTCACCAAGCTCCGTCGAAACTTTTTTTATACGCTGGTTACAACTTATTTATGTTGCTAGCATCTCCGTAGGAAGATTTTATCTTTGGGTAGCGGAAATTTGTAAAAATCTTCCTACAGAGATGCTAGCAACATAAATAAGTTGTAACCAGCGTATAAAAAAAGTTTCGACCGAGCTTGGTGAGGACGGATGGCTTAGTGGTCAGAGCGCTTGAACGGTTTTCAAGAGCCGCAGTTTCAAATCCTGCTTTGTCCAAATAATTATACGTTTTTAAATTTAGTATTTTTTTTTCCTAAGTGTGGAATAATTAATATTTTTAAAAATCCTATATAACCGATATAAAAGTTAATGACATTTGTCATCTTCCTGAGTACGTACTATAATAACTTTTATGTTTTAAAATAAATAAAAAATATTTATTTACTTATAAAACTACTTTAAATAAAACAAAAAATATGTAATACAAAATATATAATACAGTAAACATTCTTGCTAATATAAAAAAAAACACTGGATTATATGTAATTATTTCACAGTAAATGTCTTTGTTCTATTTATTTCTCTTAAAAAGTAATGACGATGAGTGAGACAATTAAAAGTTGTAATAATATTGGAAACTAATCAATGTAACACAATTATACTTAAAAATACTAAATTTAAAAACGTATAAAAATTTGGACGAAGCAGGATTTGAACCTGCGCCTCTTGAAAACCGTTCAAGCGCTCTGACCACTAAGCCATCCGTGGCGGTCAGGCGCAAATCCTGCTTTGTCCAAATTTTTATACGTTTTTAAATTTAGTATTTTTCTTTCCTAAGTGTGGAATAACACTTTAAAAATAGTAAAAACAATTATACTTGATAGGTAAAAATCATAGATCAAGGTTGAATATATTTTTAAATAATGACCACACATCTTATATAAGTCACGATAGTGAACCAATTATTTATATTGTAACCCAAATGTTATAAAAAATATACAAGTGATCTCTTATAACTAAGCTACGTTTAAATATAACATCAATAATGGATTTAAGTTTGTATATGGCCTATAGTTTATAACAATAACGTAGGTTAAGGTGGCGAAGCCATTACATTCTTATTATTTAGCTGAGCTATCGTAGATCTTCATCACTTATTACAGATCTTTTAATTTTATATAGCAATAGAAAATACCTAATGCTTTAAACATCTTTCACTACAGCAGCATTATTTCTTATAGTTTATTTTAAAAAACCATAATGATCGTTCTTCATATATTCCAGATCTTTAATTTTTATAAATTAATAAAAAATGTTAAGCATGCTCAAAGACTTATGTTAAGGTGGCATTTCATGATTTCTTATAGCTTAGCTAGACGAAGTATTCAAAATAAGATACAGCCTAGACGCTGTAGCAGCACGACCTAATAGCTACAAAACAAAAAAGTTTTATTCAAATCGATTCAATAATTTACAGGTAATAGAGAGAGCCCGTACAAACAGATGACCATGACCATGACGTTGATTAAAATAATTCCTGGAGCAATATGAATACATAAGAGTAGAAACCAATTTTAATGCGCCTTTAGCTATAACAAAATATATAGGTTACTAATTTACTGAGCTATTCAACGTTTGGTTGATAGTATAAATGTGTCCGTATTGTACATTGGTTTCTACAGGAAATATTTTACCAATAATGACAAACATTATACATGAATATTCTTTATCTGTTTTAATTTAAAATATTCATTATGTTAATATCATTGAATGTCAAAGATATCAAAATGTTTACTTGAAATTAAAATTAAGTAAATTTTTAAATTTTCAGTGTTAATATTCTATGTTTGTATATCTCACGGTATTGCAAAGTTGTAGAATAATTAACGATAAATTAATTTATACTCCACGTAGAATGTCCTTGAAACATTTTATTTACTGTATATAATTATAATTATTTTAAAGAGAAAGTATCATTTTTTATACAGTTTAGTTACAGACACAGTCGCCTATCAAAGAACAATGTCGGAGATAAGTAATATACCCCATATTATTATCTGTAAATATTGCCAGTAATAGTGGGCCGTCCTGTTTGTCTCTCGGCCTCGGGGTATAATCATCATCACAGCCTCACTACTGCTGGATAGCGCTGGATGTAGCTGCATCACTCATGAATCTCCATGTGAATCCAACGTACGATCGGCCTTGTGCGGTACCGGCAGAATATACATAAACATACCGTACATACTCTTTAAACACACAAAACATGTTAAAGAAATTTTGGCTTCTAATATAAAATGTCACAGCATTAATAGATTTTGATTAAAATCTACATTTTCTTCGCACGTCCTGTAATAATAGTAATATATAATAAAGTTTAATTTTTATCTAGTTAAATAAACTATTTTTTTTACATTTATCTACAACACTAAATTGAAAATAAATTTTATGTAAATTATGGCACGTATTCGTATCGAAACAAAATCACCAGAGTCACATTCTCCTATAATAAATAAGGATCACCTTAAATTACAGTGTAAAATCTTTTGCCTGCAAGTTCACACGCGCAGTCAGTGAAAATAACTAAATTTATAAGAAATAACTAAGTTATACATTACGCAAATATGACATATCTTAAGTGCACGAGGGTCAACTGCAGGTAAAACGGGTAACATCAGACAATTACCGCAGCCATCCTCTGTGCATGTACTGTCCGCTCTGTCATCTACTAGTGCTAGTAATTTCCTTCATAAAATTAATGTTATAAATTAAAATTATTATATAAATTTAACTAAGAAAAAAATGATGCTTGGTCTGCAGTGGCGCTGAGGTACAAACGTCCGACGAAATACTACATCATCTTGACAAAATGCTTGTAGATTTTAAATTGGTAATTTACTGCTCCTTTTTGGTGCGGATTAGGCAATCCTCCTTTCTCTATTCTACTGTGGTAGTTTACTACCATTAAACACTTAAAATAACACTTTGACCAACAATGGAAAAGCTTAGATTTCTATTTATTTTTTTCGCCTCGTCATTGTCAACCTCGTAATACCTGCCTTACAGCGGGTTCTCGCTTTTATATGACCTTCGTGCAGTATCATTTTTATTTTAGATCATAAGCTAAGGTCTTCCCCTGCCTCACTTTAAAATTAATATCTTACAAATTTATGTTTTATTGTATTGTTAGTTGTGACTGAGACTTTGATAGTTTCGTGAAGCTGGATAATTTTGTTCATAGCCATTCTCCATTTCTGGCTATTCCGGTATATTGTATTGTTCAAATGATAATCATATTCAAAGGAAATGGAGTTCGTTACTACAATTTGAGCCTTAGAGTTAGTAAGTTAAATAATTGGACACTATGCCAATTCTATTTTATTTCGTCATAAGGTGATTAAGTATTATAACAACATAGGTATCTTGTAAATTATAGTATAAGTTTTATTTACTTAACAGAGCATAATGAGCAGCCTCCGAAAACTATGGTTTAAAAAAAGAGTAAAATTTTTATCTTAATTCAAAATTCGGACATATTCAGAAATGTATCTAAGTATTATATATCTTCTTGCCGTGTGATTCCGGCTTAGAATAGGATCACCCTGGTACTGATGGTGTCGTAAGAGGCGACTAAAGTACGAGTGGAAGAGTCATGTTGTCAGCAATGGCAACACGCATGGGCAGACTCGACCGGATTATTACCACCCCCGGCATTTAAAACCGGCGTTAAGTAGTGGTTTTGCCCACTGCGTTTCGCATTGGGTAATGCCGGGCCCCGTTGCCCATTCACCTTACAGACCGGCAACGCTCCTGTAGCTCCTCTAGTGTCTTTTCCATAATATATATATATATATATATATATATATATATATATATATATATATATATATATATATATATATATATATATATATATATAAGTTTTAGTCAGTTAAAAATTAAAAAAAGTTATGAACAATTAATTTAAAACACATTTTTAAAATTTAAAAATGCTGCAGTTATTTTGAGTCGCGCATAAGGTATATGTACTTCTTGACTACTGAAAAGGACTTCTGACCGTTGCATACTGCACTGAAGCAAACTTGAAGCAGAATACACTCTATGTAAAGGAAAAATATTATGAAATAAATTTTCATTTTTTAGAATCTCCAATACAATGATTATAGCAGTTGAGCATAATTCAAACTGAGCTAATGATAAAAGTAAAATTGTTCAGAAAAGTTATAAGTAAAGTATAAATAATTATACTTTGATTTTTTACATGTGTTCTATAACAATAACAGCAAAACTGAAAAAATCCAACTATAGTTCTAAAATCTTGATAAAATTAGCAAAAATCGTTCGATTGTGAGTTAGACAAGCATCATAAGAGTAGATTAAGTTTACATTCAGTATAAACTACAAACATAAATTTGTAAGTATTTTTTTTGTGAAATACCTACACATTTTCATTCTCTGTAGTTTTTCCTTGATTCGTCTTGCAAGTACTTACTTCGTGCCGAATTTCGTAGACCTGGATTTTTGATATTAATTTTAGCTTGAGCTTGCTTCCACGTAATATTAAAATCACGAGAGAGACAGACATATGTGCTACAAAGTGATTCACTAATAAGATAAGTGTACATTTTTTTCCTTTTAAGGTGCGGAACCTTAAAAAAGAGTTCTTGCTACGTAAATGAAAATAACATGTACTCCGCAATCAACCTTTCTGGTAAAAGAGTTCTTATACACTTATATAACCATCCTTTTTATGTAGCTTCATTCATAACCTTTATCTTTAACAATTTGTCAATCCTAGGTAATTAGTCAATAGTAGTAGTAATTTAATATTAAAAAGGGAGACAGTGGGTCTTAAAAATATCATTCACTAATAATCATTTAATAGGATCGTTATATTTTCATGTTAAAGGATTTAACTTAGATATCGTAGAATTTTAAAAGGTCATATACTGTGTAACCATATATGGATACTCTGTTATGAGTATGGGAAATTATTTTAATTATGATTTATAAATTATATTATAAGAAATTTGCATATATTTTGAGAAGTTACTTTTATATTACAATATGTTCTATGTGACATTATGCCACGATCCTTTCTTAACTTTATTAAAATGTCTATAGCAACTCACAATCAATAAAACTAAGTATTTAAATGATATAAGGACTCATTTTGTTGTCTCGCTTGAAATTCAGACTTCAGTTCACTCGTTGGAGTCATCGAACTTTTACGTATAAGGTGACCGTATAACGGGGCAACGTACTGAAATAGATAAAACTGAATTTTGTCGCGACTTCTTTTATTTCTAACTATAATATTACATAATTTTAAGACTATTGTGTTCAAAAATCCTTTTTTACTATTTAATTATAAAGATAAAAGTACCATGAAATAATGCGAGTTAAAAATAATTTTCATAAATCCCATGGTGTTCAATTTTTATTAAAACTTTTTTCTAAACTTGTAGAAACTATTCCTATATATAACAACAAAGTTTGTTCATCCGTGACAATTAAAACGATTAAGCGTTATGACATATCCGTTCGATTATAATGATTTGGCATCAATAAGTTAACATTATATCACATGCGTAATCATTTTGGCAATTAATTGTAGAGAACAAAATTTTATTTGTAATGTGAAAGAAACATTTTATATTAAAATTGCAGGTGAAGGATTGTTTGATGGTTTAAATTTTCGGTATACAAATTAAGCCTCAATTATACATTTGAATATTTGGAAACATCTTATTATTATTTTAGGATAGCTTATACAATTTGTTACTAATGGTCATAAAATAAAACCCATGATAGCACTTAATCGATTATTTACCCTTAATTAATCGTAGAGTTTGTATTGTATATATAAATTTTAAAAAAAGCACTTCACACATTTTAGTCAACCGAAAACGCGCACAGCTAAAATTTATAATTACTCGTATAACTTTACTATAAAACAACAACACTATAGAGAATAATTTTAATAGATTTTATGATCGCATGTCTGTTTCGGGTTTTCCGCGCTTGCGCCATGTACTCTTTATTCAGCTGGGTATTATGGACGCGGTCTGAATAAACACACCCCGTGAATGCCATAACTTGTATGTATACGATTTAGGTGTACCAAAAAAGTGAAATGACGAAAATGCTTTTTCTTAATTAAACCTGCACATGTATTGTAACAGTTATTAACCTGATGCCAATTTTAACAAATGAAAAAGTCTTTATTTTGTTGTAATAAGTAAATCTCATAAAAATATTAAAGATCTACATTGCAGCTTACATTGTACTAAATTATTAAATATTTTTATTATTAAAGAAACATTGTAGTAATTTAAAAAGTATGCAGTACTTTTACGTAAAAAAAATACTTACATCTGAAATATTGTACTATTCTAAGTTTTTATTTTTAACAGGCTCTTTATCTTCAGTTCAATAAAAGGGAACTTTAATGAATGTGCGGTAATGCTACGGGATACTTCACTTGTTTCTGTTTTCAGTGAAGGTGCAACAGGGAATGTAGGTTTTGCTACAATTTCGCTTAATGTGCACTTTTTAACATTACTTTGAGCCTTAAAGCTTTAGGTAATACGCTTTAAAAATAGTTAGTATGTGACTGCGGGGCGTCAACCATGCAGGGCGCTCGTATCGTGTCAGCAACCCTGCATTGTACCCTTGCAGCATTTTAAAAATAAATAGCTAAACGTCACGTATGTCTCAAGAATGTTTATTCAATAAAATTGAGCTCTAGTCCCATTGAAAATTAGGCTAACAGGAGTATGCAGCGAATTATATGAATTTGTTTTATGTTTCTAAACAAAAATCACTAGCATTTGTTGATTATTTATAAAAAATATACCTATATTTTTTCCATGCAGAATTAAAAAATAAGTAGAATTATGAAAGATAATATTCGCGTGATGATGGTATCTCTAACTTTTTAATTTATATATTTTGAATTTGAGTACGTTTATATGATATTCTTGAACGTTTTGCCTACTCCGCAAGGAAAAGTAAAAAGAAATACGAATTGGTACGGACACGTTTTAAAATGATAATAACTAAGTTGTCGTTAATTTACAGAAAGACCTTAATAGATCATAAAGTTGAACGGACACCGGAAATGAATTCCATTTCATAATAATAATCTAAATTAATAGTCCAATTTTCAAGCTCAAGGAGTACATCAACGTTACATCGGCAACGGCGAGCTTTGACTTTTAACGTTTAACGAATGAAATGACACGAGTTTGCCACTTACCTAGATTGATCACTTTAAGTGTGGTATTTCCGTAAAGCTAACATATTGCTAACGTTGTAGTGTCTAGTCTATCTGTATATCTATGTATATATCATGTTAGAAGACCAGCATTTATCATGCAGAAGATAACACAGGGAAAGTATCTCTATTTCTCGTAATATTGTTGACACTGTGGAAATAAATTTGTGGTTTCTGTTGAGGCATCCCTCATTACTGAAAAACTTCATTTGTCGTGTTGTCAATATCCGAGACCTATATGTATCAAGATATTGGACCCTAATGTTTCAAGTGACTGCGCGTTCAAGTATCACTATTATCTGAAAAGCAAGGCCAAGTTAGCCAGAAATTGAGGGTTAGAGCGAGAAAATCTTTCACACCGTCCATGGGGAAGTACTGTCCTGTACGTAATTGTAGCTCCTCTAGTATTATACGGGGTCGCGGGCAGCGGTGATAACTTACCATCAGATGTTTGCCTCGTCCTTAAAAAAAAAGTAATACCTTTCTCGCAAAAAATATCGAAGTGTTCAGAGAAATGTTAAAGTATTTATTTTTATTTCTTCAATTAAAGTTTAGCCACAAGGAAAACAGAACCTTATAAAATACTCTGCGTATATTTTTACGATAGATAAATAAAGAATTCTCAGCTAATTAAGAGTAAGATTAATCTATTGTTATATTTTTATAAAAACTTTGTTTTTTAATTTGTGTGCACAGTGAGTAAATACGTTAAATTTTATGTGTCTTGGCCGATGACTTGCATATATCGACATGTAATTCTACTTAAAGAATGTTCAACGGTGGAACACATGAAATTTAACGATATTCATAAAAAATTAGAGTTACCTAGAGATTTCATTACTTTTACAGAGAAAAAAAATATCTTCATTGAGACTTGGACTGTTTTTTATAGATGTTTTGCGTGAGATATATACATTTTCGTATCCACCTTGGCTGTTACGTGAAAATATAATTAATCTTTTAATTTTGAAATCTCTATATGTCTATATATCTCTATCAATAAAAATTCTATTCATTCTATAATCATCTATTTTAAAGTAATTTAAAAAATATAATTAATGTCAGAGACTTCCTTGTAATGATGGTTGGTGGTCATAGACTATGTTTCATAATGTTACTAAAGCGATGTTATGATGTTATTGTAAATAAAGAATATACTTTGTCGGAGCTTCTCTGTCCGAAATTTTAAAAGCGATTCAATTACAAAAATTTTTAACCACCCATTGTAGCTACAGAGAAGAGTCATATAACCAAAAATATATATTTTTTTACTGTATAAAACTATTTTGTTAAGCATTAAGAAAATGGCCTTGTCTAAAATATTAAAAAAAAATAGTAAAGTTCGAGTCTGACTCGCTCACTGACAGTTCCGTATTTTAGGAATGTAGCCTAGACTTATAAATGCGAAAAAATTACGCTTGCGCGTGTACTGCGTAAAGGCACTTGTTTTGAATTATTGATCTACAAGTATAACTTTGTAATAACATAGTAACGTAGTTTTTAGTGATATAAGTTTCCATTTTTCGGATATTAACCTATATTTGTACTGCAAGTTCTAGCTTCACATATATTTTTATAATAATATGCCGAAATTAAAAATATAATAAGTTAAAAATTATTAATTTGTTACGAAAGACAAATTTTATAGTAACTACATTGATGAAATTTTTTTTAACATCTATACTTATAATAAATCGGTAGAGAGGTTAATTCTGTACATGAAATATATTTTCGAAATAACTATCAGGGGTCACCCTTGATCCCCCCGGTTAGTGATCGATACTGATGCCAAAAATGTAATCAGTAAAATATTTGTGTCTGTCTGTTTGTCTGTACATTCTTTATAGATACTTTTCATCCCGCTACAATCAGTACGAGCAGAGCAGTGAAAAGAAATGTTGGGAAAACTGGAAAAGTTACTTGATTTTTTAAACCTCCGTCGCGTATGCGGCCTTAATGGTTAAAGCTACAGCGAAACCGTGTATAACGGAAATATTCTACATAAAATTATAAAAAATATCCCAAGACAGCATATGTCTATCTTTTATGGTTGACTCACAATAAAAAGTGTAACGCAAAAACGTGTAAGCAGTTCGGAGTAATGTTAATTTTTAAAAGTTAAGGATACACACTCATCCTTAACTTTTAAAAATTAAGATTAGTACCTATTCAATAAAAAAAGAATCATAGACATCGGTGTAGAAACACCAAACTTATACATGAAAAGAAATACGCTAACAAGCCATCGCGCGTAAATACTGAATCATGCTATAAGGATTATTTTTGCGTAACGGTTGCCGCGCTCGACGCGGCTCGCGGCGGCAATCTATAACAGAACTGGTCCTTTTTACAAGAAGGCTTCGGGTTATTAGAATAAAGCTGTGAAACTTTCTGGTTCCTGGAATGGTAAATATAGATGCAAACCGGGGTTCCAAGAAAATTCTCTGACGTTATATATCATCTTTAGAACAGAAATAAATGCCTGTTTGTTTTAAAGATGATTTTGCTCATTCGTATGACCGTATTGGTGTTACAATTGCTTTACTTGGAGGTAACTGCAAACTTGTACGCGCAGCTAATCGTTTCCGTGAGATGTTACATGAAAATGTAACTCTGCATCTACATTAAAATCTTCTTTGTAACTGCTGCGGGCGGGCTCCTCATTTTATTTAATATAACGCCTAAACTGATAGAGATCCCATTTTAAATTTACTAGTGCACTTCAAAACTTAATATCCGTTAAGCTATAATTTGAAAGAAAAAAAAAAGAAAATAAAATCGGTTGAAGTGATTATAATTCTGGTTTAAACATTTCACTTCCGGTTTTGAACAGGAAAAAACATTTTATTTTTAATTTTATTTTATTCTCACAAAGAACAATATATTTTAAATATGTATCGCTATGTAAAATATTTTATAATAAATTTGTTATACTCAAAAAAATACTTTTAAAAAATTGTAATTATAATTACAACAATTCTTTAGAAATCTATAGCTTGGTAAAGGTAAATGGAATATACACTACACAAAAAAAAATATTTTGTGTATCCATTCATACCTGCTGGAAGTACAAATGGGCCGAATACGGTCGCTTTTCAGAACCTCACTTTTTTTCCCTGTCCGCTTCACGTGAAATCTCTTGTCTCTCTGAGTCTTCCACTTGAAACTCACATTACCAAATAAAACACAATCAATCAAGTTACTGTTCGTCAATTAACTTTCCAAATTCATCGTAATCCTCTATTTTTTGTATATATCGCCATTTTATAGCTAGCCATGAAAAATACATCCACTACTTTCCTGTATTTTTTGTACAAAGTTGGTTGGAGTTACTAGTAAATAAAATAGTGTAATTAAAGAGGGCGAAGCTGCGGACGGGGCAATAAATAAACAGATGGTGATAGTTTCTGTCAAATAGTTATTGCATTATGCCGCGGAAAGAGAGAAATAATATCTATATGTTGCTCTGTAACCTCTTCTATGTAGGTAAAAATGCGCTTGAAAAAACATACTTATTTTGACAGCGCAGACAAATCCTTTAATTGAATTTATACGTTTTTATAATACGCTGTATATATATATATATATATATATATATATATATATATATATATATATATATATATATATATATATATATATATATATATATATATATATATATATATATATATATATATATATATATATAT
>DWMZ01001216.1:0-17237 GCA_018249855.1 Eueides tales michaeli
GAAGTGTGGACGTGGGATATTACATGAGGTCTTACTGACCTCATGTAATATCCCACGCCATCACTTAGCTATTGGTATATGCATACCGATAGCTTAGTGGAAAATAGCATTTTGGTTATCAGTTCAACTATTCTACATTTAAGAGGTTAGGCTATGAGTACAAACTATTTTTTTTTAGTTTCAAGCTGTACATTGCAGGGTAGGTAGAGGGAACTTGGTGACCTAGTGTTAAGACACTCCGTTCCGTTCCCCACTTTCCGCCGAGGCGTTGAGTTCCACCACTCAACATGCAATGTTGAGTGGCGGAACTCAACGGCGCGCCTTGTTACCAGAGCGAAGAAATCAAAACTTTAAATATTTAAATTGAAAATATTAAATATTTAATTTGCTGGAGTGGGGATCTCACCCACAGCCTGTCGTTTACAGTTTGTGCCACTGCGCCACGACAGGTACATACTAAGTAATTATAATATAATTTGGTTTTTCTTTGAAGTTCTTTTTCGTATTCTTTCTTCTTTTTTCTTTTCACTTTTATAATTTGAATGTCTAAGCATAATATTTTTCTTTGCCAGCCAGATCGCTAAAATATACAGAAGTTTGACGAGGACATTCCCCCGTGTGTTCTTTTAAATTTGCTTGAAACATGATTCACCCATAATTTCTGGCGTTTCATTGTTACTGTACTTAGTATGTACTCATATTGTTATAGTTATTTATGTTTTATATTTAATTATAGTATTACGTATATATGTGTGAGGCCTGCCGTGGCACAGCGGCACAAGAGTGTGACTGTAACCGACAGGTTGTGGGTTCGATCCTCACTCGAGAAAATGAAATAATTAATATTTTCAATTTAAATATTCGATGTTTACATTTCATAATTTCTTCGCTCTGGTAATAAGGCAAAACGCGGCGTTGAGTTCCACCACTCAACACGCAATGCCTCAAATTCGGCGGAAAGCGGGGAGCGGAAGTGGAACGGAGTGTCTTAACACTAGGTTCCCAAGTTCCCTCTGTCTACCCTGCCATGTGCGGGATACAGCGTGAAGCTAAGTAAAGTAAGTAAGTGGAGCTGATGTTACACCAGCAAAAAGAACTGTCAATTTTTGCTAGCTATTTTTGGTTTAAATGATAATGGCAACACAGTGAATATTGTTTAAATAGTGAACGAAAACAGTCAAAAAATAGGGAATGGCAATATCTTAACGGGAACGGAGTGTCTTGACACTATGTTTTCAGGCCTCTTCTATCTACCCTACTAAGTATACATATAATAGGACACAGCGTAAAAAAATACTAAATGACGAAAGTGTACTGTAACATTTTATTAATTATTGTAATATATTCTTTAAGCATTAGAGGTCCTTATCTCCTACGAACCAGATCCTCAAAAAGGATTGGCATTACCTCCTACGAACCAGATCACTTATTTATTACCGATACCGTTGTAAATTTCTTGATTGCTGCATAATTTAATGTAAACTGTAAAAGTGAAAATAAAAATAACGAATCAACGTTGTTTCCAATCACACCAGAGTAAAGTAAAAATTAAAAAAAATCTTTACAGCGCATTGAAGAAATATCTAATTAGGTGTAACTCTTATAGTTTTGGGTTTCATTTTAACTAAAGTGATTATAAATTAAATTTTCATTTCTATTTGTTTTCTTTAGTTTCACGCTGTATCCCGCTTATTGCAAGATAAGCAGAGGAAACTTGGAAACCTAGTGTCAAGACACTCCGTTCCGTTCCCCACTCTCCGCCAAATTCGAGGCATTGCGCGTTGATTTTTTGCCAACGAAAAGATAGCGGGGGTCTTATAAAGAATTTGGTAGAAATTTCGTAGAATTACAATCTGCTGCCGATGACTTAGGAACTTTTGATTACCGAACAAATGATTCGACACTAACAGTTTCAAGGCATTCAGTTGATAATTTAATTACTTAATATAACCGGATGAGCAATTAGCATTTAATATACATTTTAATTGTTGTTATGTATTATGTTACGTAACAATTCTTTACATATGTTTATTTATTAATATATTATACGATCCTTTTTTAAGTATGAAAGCGCTTTTTAGTTGAAATATGCTTATGTAAAAATTTTATAATTATTAAAAAAAACATATATTATTTGAAATAATTCTGTAGAAGCAATCAATTTTTTATTTAATATCTGAAACATTAAATATTTTCATGTCTTTGTTACAAAATGTGTGAAAGCGGGAAACGGAAGTATCTTAATGGGAAGGGAATATCATAATTCTAGGTTCCCAGGTTCCCCCTCCCTACCCTCCTACAGGAATATAAAAAGTACGTTTTGTCACATTTTTTTGCATTTAGAAGTCAATTTAAAAAGGAAGTACTTAATAACGTCATGACAAATACCATTACGTATAGTCTGTCGTTTTTCGAATTGATTAGATAGCGAAAGTTGAAATATACACATTCTTTAAATAAAACTTGAATTACTAATCATTTCTGAGTCATATTACGTCAAATGTGCTTAGACAATCTACATACTTTTAATAAATTTTTAAACTGATCATCCCACTCACGGTAATGAAATATTTAATATTTTCAATTTAAATATTTAATGTTTCATTTTTTCGCTCTGGTAATAAGACAGAAGCGCGGCGTTGAGTTCCGCCACTCAACACGCCGTGTCTCAAATTCGGCGGAGCAGGCAACGGAAGTGGAACGGAGTGTCTTAACATTGGGTTAAGGCAATAAATGGTGATTTTTTAAATTTTTGCCTCCTTGCCTCTTTACCTGACAAACAAATAACTGTTTGTCTGTGCGTTTGTACGCGCTAATGTCAGAAACCAGATTAAAATGCAGTTTTCACTATTATACTTCGGCATCTTCCTTATACATTTAATGTTTGTTTTATTCGTCAATTGAAAATATTTAATTATACATAATTGCTATAAGTATTTTTTTTGTTCATTTAGCTAAAATTTAAATTTTGAATATTCTGATCGAGATATGTAAATAAAATGCGTGATTCAAGCAGACGAAGCCGCAGGCGCGTCGCTCGTGAAGTGTTAGTATTATTGTAACATAAGTTAATTATGAATAAAATATAATATTCTTTTTAACATATATAAAACAAATACAATGACTTCAAAAAAAAATAACAAGAAAGTAAAAATTAAAAACACATTTTATTTTTTTAAAATTAAAGAATGTATAAAGGTATAGATAACTATAAACTATTGAATGTTCTTTATTATTGGAGTAGGGTGGTCACTTGGTGTTTTTTTTATATTCATACAATATAGATACATTGTGGTCTTATTGCTTTCAGCAATCTCTTACAGATAACCTTTAGTAAAAAATAAATTATACAGTTATAAGAAAATAAAAAGGCGATAACGATAAGTATTAAATAACAATGAAATAAAAAAAAACTGTATAATGATACTTTCGAAATATTTTATTATTGATACGCACATAATTACTTATATTAATTATTTGTCAAAAGCATGAATGAAAAAAAAGTCAAATAAACTTAACGTTCCAAAACGGGGGACCACCAAAAACCAAAACGGGGGACCACCAACAACCAATCAAAGGTTCCTTCTTGGGAACCTTCGATTGGATAAAGAATGGATTCTATTAAAAAAGCTACGCCTTAAACTTCTTTCTTCACCCTGACCTTTTTAAAAATGGTATAGGGTTAATAGGTAAATTGAACAGCTGGAAGAAAGTCAAAATTTCTTTTACACTGAGAGGTTGACAGGTAGTAGCTTTACACTTTTTCTTTTTAAGGAATAGAGAGAGATGAAACCTAGTGTTAAGACACTCTGTTTCCCACTTTCCTCCATATATATATTTGTCTATAAAAACGGAGAAATAAAAACCACTACCGTCGCATTAGCACGCAGTAAGACGCGCTACTAATCTCATTATTAGTTTGACAGATTAAATTATTAAAAACGGGCTACAATAAACAATTTTAGAAATTAAGGCCTCATGGGTATATGCATGTGACTGTAAAATCGATAGACTGTGGGTTCGATCCCTACTCGAGAAAGTTTAATTAAAGTGTTTAATACACGCAATGGATCAAATTCGGCGGAAAGTTGTGAAGCTTACCATGTGTGAAATACAGTAGAAAAAAAAAAGAAAATAAAAAACTAGCAAAAATGACTTGCGGAATAACTTATTTCTGTGAATAAAGGGGGTGTACTTTTAACATAACGAGATGACTCATATAACACCAAAATATAATAATGTGTTAGAGAAATATATTTTCAATTGCTGGCTCTCAAGTTCGTTTGTGTGAACTAATAAAAAATAAGATATAAAAAATAAGCGTGTCCGGTTTGTTACTGTTTGCGTGGAAGTTTCTGGAAATCCTCTTTATGTTGTCCCCACAAGTCCTAAAAAACAGTTTAGTGGTGTGCAGTCTGGTGATCTCTGAAAAAAGAAAGTATGTGTTTACTAAACATTTGCTCTTCTTCTACATCGTTTTATTCTTTTCTGTAGATAAGAAACTGAACCTATAAACTATATTTGTCATAAATGGATCACAATTTATGTATATTATATTTCTTCCTTTTTTTAGCTTCACACTGCACTCCGCGTATGGCAGGGTAGACGAAGGGAACTTGGGAACCTAGTTTTAAGACACTCCGCTCCCATAACATTGGCGTTCCCCACTTCCCGCCTTATTTTTGAAACACGTATGTTGAATGGCGGAATTCAACGCCGCATTTTGCCATGTTACCAGAGCGAAAATTGTAATATATAAAATATTTTATTTCTGCTTCGTGTTGTCGTACGTTTGTTTATGTCACGACAGGTCATGAAAATCACGATAATATTTTTTTCCTAATCTTTCAAATGAATACATTACAATAAATCTCCCCCATACCGAGTTCGAACTCCCTATAACCGTACAACAGACACCTGTTAACTACGTAGTTGTAATCCTTATCAAGTGGGTTTTTTTAATACGTTTGTTACATACCACATAACGAAGATAGGTCGTGCACTTGCAATCAAAATAATCATCTTGTGTATGAATAACCAACTTAAGCCGCAAGTTTATTTGCGTAGAACGTAAAATACTGATCATTACAGATCCTGTTGGGATTTCGAGAATTGTTCCTTCTATTCTTCTATTCTTTTGAACTAGCTTTAATGTCGAATTATGTTGTCTGTTAGTCATTCAGTCCGCCAGTGCCCAGTGCCTCATACCCGGCGGAAAGTCTTAACACTAGGTTCCCAAGTTCCCTTTTGCCTAACCTGCCTGTGAGTGATAATGCGAGAAGCTGAGGTTAGTCAATCGGTACAGAAAGATATTTTGCATATAAATAGTGAACCACCTGCGGCTTCGCCCGCTTTATCACTTTTAGGGCAATATCTATACATTGAAAATTAAAATTTCAGCTAAATGAATAAAACGCTTGTAATAATTTTGTCGATCTTTTTATCGAGATATTTATTCTAACAATAGATTACATAAATTTTAAAAACTTAGAGAAATCCTCTCTAAAAAAAAACTAAGAAATAAAAACCGTATGCTCCTTAAGGATTGTCTAAATATTAACATATTTTTCCAAAGAAATAAATAAAATTCTAATAATAATATCTTTGATTTTCGCGATTGTTACACATTTTAAATGAAACAATGTTAAGCGGATTAATTGTGTATATTGCTTTATACACATTTTTGGAAACCCGACGTTGCGAACACTTTACAGTAGTCTTTGGTCACGGGTAGACTGAGGTGGCATTTGTCTGACAGTTGATACAATTATTATATCAAACTACCGCCAACGATTTCAGGTGTGGTGTGTTTGAGACTTTCATTTTCCCCTTCCCACATCCTTTTTTCTTGCCCCAACTTAACTCGTCCCTTTTATGATGTTCTTCCCCGTAAAGTCCCTCGTCCTCTAAATGTTCAATGTCTGTTAATGTTTGTGTTTAGTCCTTTATGTAATTTTTTTATGTAAATATATTAGACGTAACAAAATTAGATTATAAACTAATACATATGTAAAATGTTATTTATTACTAACATAATGTGTTGTGTGTATACTTTGTGAATATTTATATGTTTTGTTATAGGTGAAGGCTGTAATTTTACTGGATATCTTCTTTTTTCCATGTATTATATTATTGTGTACAGTTATCTCTTTTGTACTGATCAATTCCTCTCGTGAGTCTTCCATACAACGTGACATTGGCGAAGTGAACTGTGCTCAACTGGCACGCTCGATACGCCATAATTGAGGAAATTAAATGAAATGAATGATACTAAATTTAAAAACGTATAAAAATTTGGACGAAGCAGGATTTGAACCTGTGCCTCTTGAAAACCGTTCAAGCGCTCTGACCACTAAGCCATCCGTCCTCACCAAGCTCCGTCGAAACTTTTATACGCTTGTTACAACTTATTTATGTTGCATAGTACTAGCATCTCTGTAGGGAGATTTTTACAAATTTCCGTTGTTACAATTTATCTATCTATTTAATAAATAGCATTCTCTCTTGCCAAACGATAATTCTAATTATCTTTGGGTAGCGGAAATTGAAGAAACGAAGCAGGATTTGAACTGCTTCGTCCAAATTTTTATACGTTTTTAAATTTAGTATTTTTCTTTCCTAAGTGTGGAATAACACTTTAAAATAGTAAAAATATGAAATGAATGACTTTCATTTTTTTATAGTGCGTCCCCTGTGGTAGAAATTTAAGAAGGACCATCTAGTGGTAATTCTATTAAGGACTCAGCTTCACGCTGGATACCACACATGGCAGAGTAAGCAGAGGGAACTTGGGAACCTAGTCACCTACCTACCTAGTTCCCCATTTCTAATAATTAATTTTCAAAATAATATTAGAGATTGGTTATATTTTATAATAAAATTATTACAAATATCCAAATTATAAATCTAATATCATTTCACAATATGGATACGATCATACCATTTATGCATAGCCTTGTTGCATTTTGTATAAAATTCACCGCGTAATCAAAACTCTTTACTTGGGATACTTTCCATAGACAGAAATGAAATTTGGCATTAAGTGAGAATTTACCATACAAATAAAGAAAGAAAAAACGGAAAAGTGATTCATAGCTCAGTATTTCTTTCAATTAGGTATTTATTAAAGAAAAACAATTATAATTTTATATTTGTAAACTACAAATTGTATACGATAAGTGCGTACGCGCAAACATAATTTTGTCAATTTTTATAACTTGTACTTACTCTGTTAACCTTTTTTTGACGTGAGGAACAGAGTGTTTTTTTCACTAGGTGTTTTATCCCTTTACCTACCTTCTTTATCACGCTTTTTCTCGCATAGTAAGCGGGAAAAAGCATGAAATTGTTTTTTTATATAGTGTTGGAAATTCCAAATGCCTACTTCACTAGCTTCGTAGACTCGCGTAAGTTACAGGAAAAATTAATTATTTTATTTTGAATATTTTTTATTCTTTTATGATTTTTTTATTTAAATGAGAACAAAATGAATTCAAAATAATATTTGCACAGAAAATAGAATTACACTTTTAATATTGCCATATTTTTTACTGTAGTTACTAAATAATTGATACGTAAGCATATTACTTATATTTGAAAATCTGTATATATAAAAGCATAAGGGCATTCTCTCAGAAATTACGAAGTCTCAGAACTACAAGTTTTATTAGCATCTATGAAACTTTCTTATAGGGATCCTTTTGGTACGTACGTTCCACCAATGACAGGATTTTCTCATGGGTATGTTTTTGGAGTTGACAATTTGTATGAAACTTTGTACTGCAAATGCTAGGAGACTTAAACTTCTTCGGTATTCTTTTTTGGACGTAGGTACGTGATACTCAAGATTATTGCGTAAATCGATCTCTAAAGATGGCTTTTTGATATAAAGCGTTTGTATGAAATTTCGTTAATAAGTACAAGTGCAAGTAGTCATAAAAATTGCACAATTTTTTTTTGAGCCACGTGCTACTTAATACAGGATGTAAATTCTGATCGTTAAGGGTTTCTAAGATTAATAGTTTGGATGAAAATTCGTTCTTTTTTAAGATTAAAAAAAAAATATTAAACCTGAGACAGCGCGTTCAAGCAAACAAATTCTTCCTCTATTCAATAATAGTAAAAAATATATATTATTATCACTTCACCATAAACATTTATAATTAAATTGTGTCTACTGTAACCGATGTGTAAACATGGAAGGTATATGAAAAAGCTATAATTTCAGTTTTTAATTTACTATTATTTTGTATAATTTGGCTATAATCCTAATCAAGCTCCATACAACGATTCTGGCGCTGACGTGTGTCAGCGCCGCGTGCGAGGAATATCGGGCTGCTAGTGAGCGTGGTCACTACGGAGTTACACCACTGAGGGTGTCATTTGAACGAGTCAAGTTAAACCTAAAAAAAATTGGCTATAATATATTCAGCAGGCGCAGCCACGACGGGATTCGCTTATAATGTATGCTTAACTTATTGACATACCACGCAAAGCCAAAGTTACTGATCGTAGAATACGTACCTCTCCCTATAGTGATACGGTAGTAAGTAGGGGAGCACTAAGAAAAAATTCTACGATTTTTGAGACCACATATAAGTTGAGGGCTGCAACAAGTTCAATAAAAATTATTTGGCTCAGATGATTATCGAACCTATAATCATCTAAGGTATAGTAAAATATTCTTGCTTTTAAAGTGACCTTCTAACATCGACTGTGATTTCAAAGGTCAACCGAGACTTTATCGACGTGTCCAAAAGATATTTCATCCTTCGTTTATTATAAAAAAATATTATGAAACTGCCTCATAAATATATAATAATATATCAAAATTAATATATGAAGTTGAGGCCTGTAGTGGCACAGCGGCATTGATCCCCACTCGTGGAAATATTTAATGTATTCATTTCAAATATTTAATGTTTTGATTTTGTTTGCTCTGGTAATAAGTGAAACGCGGAGTTGAGCTCCACCACTCAACCAGCAATGCCTCAATTTCGGAATGTGAGAAACGGAACAGAGTGACTTAGCACTAAGTTTTCAAGTTCCCTCAGCCAACCCCGCTATGTGCGGGATACAGCGTGAAGCTGAGTGAGTGAGTAGTATACATAAATTCCTTAAATATTTACTAAACGTTAAACAAAGGCTTAGGTACTTATTATAAAAAATAAACAGACTTATGACTAAAGGATTATAGAGTTCGTGAAATGTTAAAGGTTTAACTTGAGATTAATCTTAATTTAGCTTCAATGTTATTCATACTAGTGACATTTTAATCTTTTTTTTTAATCCTAAATGAATAATCTTGTCAACGTTATATGGTTGCAATTCCTGCGAAATAATATGTAAGGGAAATTCTTTTTTAAATATTTTATGTTTCATTACTTTGCTCTGGTAATAAGGCAAAAGCACGGCGTTGAGTTCCGCCACTCAACATGCAATTACTCAAATTCGGTGGAAAGTGGGGAACGGAAGTGGAACGGAGTGTCTTAACACTAGTGTTAACTTGGGAACCTAGGTTCCCAAGTTCCCTCTGTCTACTCTGCCGTGTGCGGGATACAATGTGAAGCTGAGTAAGGAAATTCTGTTTATAATGTATGGATGAGATAGTAGAAACATGCACGCAATATCTTTAAACAGGCTAAAATCATCTTTCAATTTGTGGCCTATCGTGGCGCAGGAGACAAGCATGTGACTGTAAGTGAGAAATTGTGGACTTGATCCCCACTCGAAGAAGTGAAATATTTAATGTTTTCAAATTAAATATTTAATATTTTCAAATTAAATATTTAATGTTTTTCATTTCTTCGCTCTGGTTACAAGGTAAAGCGTGGCGTTGACTTCGGCCACTCAACACGCAATGCCTTATATTCTACGGAAAGTGCTGAACTGAATGGAGTGTCTTATTGGACACGCAAGCATACCGGATAAGACAAGATAAGCAAAGGAAACCTGAAAATCTAGTGTTAAAACACTCAATTTACCATGAATAAGCTCCATTCTCTCCGTTTCGCTAAATTCTTACCACCAGGGCAGGCTATTTTAGATTTTTTTTATGGAAAAGACACGTCACCTGATGGTAAGTGATCACCGCCGCCCACGGCCCCGTGTAGCCCCAGAGAAGCTACAGGGGCGTTGCCGATCTAAAAGATGGATGGGCACCGGGGCCCGGCATTACCAAATGCGAAACGCAGTGGCCGAAGCCACTACTTAACGCCGGTTTTAAGTGCCGGGGGTGGTAAAAATCCGGTCGAGTCTACCCATTCGTGTTGCCATTGCTGACAACGTGACTCTTCCACTCGTACTTTAGTCGCCTCTTACGACACCATCAGTACCAGGGTGATCCAATTCTAAGCCGAAATCACACGGCAGAAAACTCTCTGCCTCGTTACCAGAGCATAGAAATAAAAATATTATATATTTCATTCCCCCGAGTGGGGATCGAACCCACACCCATCGCATTTGTAGTGTCTAATGTGCCTCGATGGCCTCGACGTACTTATTATTCACAATAATTTACTCAGCCTTTATCAGATTGGCTGACAATGATGTATCTTTATTTTGTTTATTGCAAGAGTTATTATGTTTATGATGAAATTTTATTGTACACTATAATATCGAGATTTTTCAATTTTATTTTTATTGTTGCATTAAATAAAGTAATAAAATTTTGGTAATTTTAAATTCGAGTTCTTAGTACGTAATTATGTACGTATGTATATATTAGCGACCGCCTCGCGGCTTCGCCCGCTTGAACTACATATTAATTTATTAACTAACCTGGAATACTTTCGTTTCTTTATAATATTTTAAGATAATATCTATATCTACACTCAATTTCACTCATTCATTAACACAGTTATTTTGCAACATTATTTTATTAATGAGCATATTATATGTAAGGGAAATTCTTTTTAAATATTTTATGTTTCATATCTTCGCTCTGAGAATACGATAAAAGCGCGGCGTTGAGTTCCGCCATTTCGAGCAGATTGAAATAAATCAAACCATAAATGTTCAAATTTAGTCAAAATATTATCGTGAAAATGCATTAGCGCGGCGTTCAGTTCCGCCACTCAATACACAAATCAAGAACCGAACTAAATAAGGTCTCACAATTATTCTTTGTGATGATAAAATCATCAACGGCAACACTTGAATAATAAATATTAATATATATATTTATTGACATATGAACCCAAAATGTAAAGCTTAATTGAACAATACATTGAAAAACCTTATAAATACACTTTTTGATTTTCATTGGATCCCGCATGCAGCAGGGTAAGCTGAGGGAACCTACTTAGGACCCTACATTCTCCACTCTCCGTTCAACATCGAAACTATCATTCCCTCGAATGGAAAACGAACCGACAACCGTCACATTTACAGTAACACACTGTGCCACTAAGCTAAGACGGTGTCTTATAAATATTCATCGTGATATATGCGGAATATCGATTTTGTTACGTACTTAATCGATGTGGAGCGCGACTCGGAAAGTACATTAACGTAACGGCTTGTCTCATTAATACGTTGTTATATGATAGGGTTTTCCCACTAGAAAGTATCGAGTTGACAGTTGAAACGCACTTTCCTTAATTTTTTTTAAACTGAAATTATATAAATTTTATGTATATAGAAAAGGAGAAAGAACTTTTTGTGTTGAGACTTGTCGTGGCACGGGGGCACAAGCGTGTGACTATAAACAGGTTGTGAGTTCGATGCCCGCTCGAAGAAATGAAATCTTATTAATATTATAAATCCGAAAGTTTGTACGGATGTGTGTATGTTTGTTACTCTTTCACGCAAAAACTACTGAACGGATTTTCATGAAACTTTGCAGTAATATAGCTTTGATAACTCAGAATAACATAATAATCAGAATAACATAATAAGTTAAAATTTATAGGGATTTTAACCGACATAAAAAAGGAGGTTTTTTATATATGTTCTCCGATTACTCGAAGATGGGTGGACCGATTTTCAAAACTATTTTTTTGTTCGAGGGTATATTTCACAATTGGTCCCATGGTAAGGAGATCAGGATCCAATGATGGAATCCTGGAGAAATCGAGGGCAACCCTCAAATTTGAAAGGCACAGATGCGGTTTTTTTGTATAGTAACGCAATTGGGAGATCTGTATCTGATTATCATCTCATTTTATTAACCGACTGCAAAAAAAGAGTATGTTCTTAATACGTATGTTCCTCAGATTACTCGAAGATGGGACAACCGTTTTAAAAAAAAAACTTTTTTATCGTTGGAGTTACACAAAGATATTACTGTAGGATTATTTATCCTATTAATATTATAAATGCGAAAGTTTGTACGGATGTGTGTATGTTTGTTACTCTTTCACGCAAAAACTACCGAACGGATTTTCATGAAACTTTACAGTAATATAGCTTCAATATCAGAATAACATAATAAGTTAAAATTTATAGGGATTTTTAACCGACATAAAAAAGGAGGTTCTTTTGTATGTCCCCCGATTATTCGAAGATGGGTGGACCGATTTTCAAAATTTTTTTTTTGTTCGAGAGGGTATATTTCACAATTGGTCCCATGGTAAGGAAATCAGGATATAATGATGGAATCCTGGAGAAATCGAGGGCAACCTTCAAATTTGAAAGGCACAGATGCGGTTTTTTCGTATAATAACGCAATTGGGAGATCTGTACCTGACTATCATCTCATTTTATTAACCGAATTCAAAAAAAGGAGAAGGTTCGAGTAATCTGAGGAACATACGTATTAACTTTTTTATCGTTGGAGTTACACAAAGATAACACATAGGTAGATTACTGTAGGATTATTTATCTTAAATAGTTCTAAATAAAAGTTCGCGACAGCATATATCTATCTTTTATGTGTATGTCACTATGACCAAAATAGTGAACGCGGACGAAGTCGCGGGTAACAGCCAGTATTTAATATTTTCAATTTAAATATTTCATGTTACATTTCTTCGCTCTGGTTATAAGGCAAAAGTGCGGCGTTGAGTTCCGTCACTTAACACGCAAGGCCTCAAATTAGGCGGAAAGTGGTGAACGAAACAGAGTGTCTTACCGCTAGGTTCCCAAGTTCCCTCTGCCTACCACCAAGTGGGGGTTACAGAGGGAAGTTGAGAGAATTTTTCTGTATACTTACACATATATATGAAGCCTTTAATGAAGAATTCCTTGTTACCACCGATGTAAAAATTGAGTGTTGTATGTTTGATATGTGTGTCTGTGACACAATAACCTCTAAATTATTAAACCGATCGGTTTTAAATCGAAAGTCTTTTTAATCGCAGTCGATTTAGTTATGTTTTATGATAATCTACACTTATTTTGCCAAGATCTTAGAGACCTTGAGACCATACATATTTCCTTTATTTTATGTATTTGCTTCTTTTGTGTGCAATAAAGAATAAATAAATAAAAAAATGAAAATGTCAAATGCTAAGATGATGCTAGGATGCTAATATGTTCTCCTAAATAGATATTTATAGATACTATATAAATATTTATAATATTCTGTAACCGGTACAAATATCGATATTGTTATAATAAGATTAAAGGTATATAAAAAATATATAGGTATATAGTGTCTGTTCGATCTGGTAACAAGATAAGATAATATTGGCGTTTAGTTTGGTTTTCTATACACAAATGTCTCGAAAATGAATTAGCGATCTAAGAGCTACATATATTTTGTCAATATGTTTATTTAAAATTTACTATTACTTTGCTTTTGTGAAACAAATCGCGGTGTTAAATTCCGCTAATAAACACATGGTGTTTTAACATAAATTCGGTACTCAATATACACTTACGCGGTTTTTTGTAATACATTTTTTTTCTACCAATTCGCCATGCGATTTGGTAGAAAAAAAATGAGCGGTAAAAAGAGTGAAGTAGAAAAATATCCTTTTTTTTTGTAGAAAGTCTCTCATAAGGAAAATATAGCAAAGAATATCCATCTCGCTTAAACTAAATTTTGCATAAATTAATATTTCCGATAATTTTACAATGATACTACTTTTAATATACACGTACAAAATCACGTAGGCATATTTACATAGTTAGGTACTTACTGTTTTAATAATATTATATATATAGAATCCTTAATGTGTAATTATGTCTTATTTGAATGTTTTTCCTTTTCCTCTATGATTTTAGAGTCCAGCCGTGGCGCAGCGGCACAAGCGTGTGACTGTAACCGCCTGATTGTGGGTTCGATCCCCGCTCGACGAAATGAAATATTTATTAAGTATTTATAATTTAAATATTTAACATTTCATTTCTTAGCTCTGGTAATAAGGCAAAAGCGCGGCGTTGTGTTCCGCCACTCAACACGCAATGCCTCATATTCGGCGGAAAGTGGAGAACGGCAGTGGAACGGAGTGTCGTAACACTAGATTCCCAAGTTCCTTCTGCCTACCTGTGAAGCTTTATGTATAGTAAATAATATGTGCCATATATAGACAGTGATCAGTTACAAATTTATTATAAGTATAGATTGTGATTCATAATAATCTATAACTGTAATACAATTTTTGAAAGGATTATCTATTAAATATATTTATCATATCATATACGTATGTACGTATTTCCCCTGACTGAGTGCATAAAGCATCATCTTTAGAGTTCTTCCATTAAATCATTCACTATGCCCTTTTCACGCTGCATCCCGCATATAGCGGGATAGGGAGCGAGCAACTAGTGTTGAGACACTCCATTCTCTACTTTCCGATATTTTATTTAGATATTGCAAGTTGTATGGCGCTCAACGCCGCGTTATGTCGTGCTCCCAGAGTTATTAAATATTTTTATAGTTTCAAGTGAGAATTCAAATTCTTACGCCGCGGGCCACACCCACAGGAAAACAATATTTTATATATAGCGTTTCAAACTAACAGGTAAAAGGAATTCTTTCATCATCCTTCCGCGGAATAAATATAAAAAAAACATAAAAACACTTAGTTGCATCACATTACTTGCAGTTTAAAACCCATACGCACGAATATCTACATTTGTTCTTCACGCTGTATCCCTCACATAGTAAAGTGAACTAATATTAACAATAAGACATTCCGTTCACCGTGGCCCGCCCAATATTCGAGACATTACATTGAATGGCGGAGCTCAACGCCGCGCTTAGTTTTATTACTAGAGCGAGAAAAAAAAGGAATTAATGATTCATGTAAGTTATTTGTAAGCGTTTCCAAGACAAATAAAATTTATGTGTGTATTTTTAGTCTTGAAGTATTTGTGATTTCAAGCGCATATAGCGTACCTACATAAAAACAGACAAATTCAGTTTTAAAATCACCTTTGAATCTTAATATTTTCATAATAGTAAGATTCAAAGGTGATTTTAAAACTGAATTTGTCTATTTTCATATTCGTCCCGGCTTATCTCAGGAGCAGTTGATCCGATTATTAAAGAAATGTCATTGGAAGTTTTGTTTCTTATTATTTTAGAGTTCCTGCGGAGTCACGATTCACATTTCCTAGATAAAAAATATTTATTATATTTTATTTGTTAATCTTGACAATTTTACAAGTAAAAAATTAAATCCTTAAAGGCTTCTCTTTATTTTTTAGTGAAGCTGAATCCCGCACATGGCAGGGTAGGCAGAGGGAACTTGGGCACTCAGTGTTAAGACACTCCATTCCACTTCCGTTACCCACTTTCCGCCGTATTTGAGGCATTGCGTGTTGAGTGGTGCAACCCAACGCCGCACTTTCACCTTATTACCAAAGCGAAGAAATGAATCATTAAATATTTAAATTGAAAATATTAAATATTTTATTACCTCGACTGGGGATCGAATCCACAACCTGTCGGTTACAGTCACACGCTTGTGCCACTGCGCCACGACACGCCTCAACGATTTATTTCTAAATATATTTAACTGACTTCAAAAAAACGAAGTTATCTTTTTGGCTTATACTAATTATAGTTTCATTTGAGTATTATAATCTATTTTGGTTTCTAAGAACGTGTGCTAAATTTTAAAAATGTATATAAAAGTATATGTTCGTTTGTTTGTCCATAATTTCTCAGAAAATAAAAGTCGTATAGAGATTATCCTTATTTCAATGAGGCAAAATTAAAAGAAAGTTCAAAATTTCATTAATGTATTATAGTTTCAGCTTCACGCTGTATTTCATATATGGGAGGGTAGGCAAAGGAAATTTGGAAACCTCGTGTTAAGACACTACCCGTGCCTTATTTTCCATTGAATTTAAGGCTTTGGGTGTTAAGTGGTGGAACTCAGCTCCGCGCTTTGCCTTGAGACCAGAGCAAAGAAATGAAATATTATTTTATTTATTTTCTCGAGAGGGTATCGAACCCACAACCTGCCATGTCTACAGCTTTTATAGCCACACGCGTGTGCCGATGCGCCACGGTATGTCTTTATAGTTTTGAAAAGTTTTTTTAATTATTTCTGATTTGCGGCGGCTGCGGCGCTGAGTTTCGCCACTCAACACGCAATGCCTCAAATCCGGCGGAAAGTGGGGAACGAAAGTGGAACGGAGTGTCTTGACACTAGGTTCCCGGGTTCCCTCTGCCTTCCCTGCCTTGTGCGGGATACAGCCTGAAGCTAAAAAAAAAGAAACAAAATAATACAAAGATTCAAAATGGTTATATTAACGGTTCAAAACCTATGCTTATAATGTAGGCGTTTCCCAAGTCTGATAAGATAAGGAGTGACATTGGGTTCTTCTATTTATGTAATGTTGTAAAATAGGAGGAAAACTATGAATGATCTGACGTATTACTAGATATTTTATTGACGTGTTGATTGTACGGTTTTTTTTTTAAATATCTCTGATATATAAAAAAAACCATTTAAATGCGTTCGTTTTGTACCAGTTACATGACTGTATTTAAAAAAAATTTTATTATAAGTAAGTATATGATAAACTATAGTCATAACAAATATATATTCGTAATTAATTTCTCGTAATTAACTTCGCGGGCATAAGCACTTGCTTACGTCCGTTAGCTTAAATTTGCACTTTTAAAAGATATTACCATTGACATATATATCATAAAATTAGCCGATGGTTGAGATCGACTCAATTGATTTTTATACTAGCGACCCCCCCCCCCCCCCCCCCCCCCCCCCCGGCTTCGCCCGCTTAAATAACACTATTGTAATTACTTATCTCAACTACTTTCTTGTCGTAATAACATTCTCATTTTTAATACAATATCTATACAAAATTACAGCTAA
>DWMZ01001217.1:0-17236 GCA_018249855.1 Eueides tales michaeli
ATATATATATATATATATATATATATATATATATATATATATATATATATATATATATATATATATATATATATATATATATATATATATATATATATATATATATATATATATATTAATTTTTTCGCCCTGGTAACAAGGCAAAGCCCGACTTTATGTCACTCAAAATAAAATGCCTCAAATTCAGCGGAAATTTGGGATTGATACAGAGATCTCTTAAGATAAGGTTCCTAAATTTTCTTTCCTGAAAAAAAATACGAGTCGCTAGTGTGCCAGTTAACTCTCGGCCTTTTTAATATGGATGCTGTTGTTGAATGTGTTATACCAGAAAAGATGATTTATTAGCTCTACTATACGGGTATTTGCCTGTACATTACGCTCATAATTATAAAATTATTAAAAATAATACTTTGTACATTAGAAATATTTATAATCCATTTTAGAATAAACTTCCTTGTATTTGGTGTGGGCATAATATTTTAGTTAATACAATATTATGAGTTCCAAACACTGACTGGTTCGATTTAGAGTACTCACATTCTATATACGGAAAAAAAATGATAGAGTAGTAGAACGTAACTACCATGTTATCTATCGTTATCTTAACAATTATAACATATAAGAAAAATATTACTTGTAATTTTAATATTAATGTGTCACTTTTAGCTTTAAACTATGATAGCAAGCGCGTTTGAAGCGAAAATTAAATGTTTCTTTCAGTATATTCATATTCTAATTACAAAACTTTGAAAATAAAAATTTTATCGTGTCCACGTTTCATATTAAACATACTAATTTCAATTAGTATGCGAAGCTCAAAATAACAGTAATCCCTCAGACTATTTACTAATTACAGCCGCTCGTACGTTGTTCAATAAGCCATGATCAATTATGTAAACGTTTACCCTATCTACGTAACATGGCAAGTATGTATATATTCATATGTATGGATATATGTATGTATATATATTCATATGTATATATATACTACATGTGCTAAAAATATTGTTTTATGTATTATAAATAGATAGTAGCACAGTTGAGAAAAAACGGCGTCTGACAATAAACGCGATAGGTGTGAGTTCAAATCACGTATGGATAGTTTTCATTTGGTCACTTTTGTAATAATAGAAAGCAAGGCTTTGAGCCTTCAGTTGTCGGTAACATTATGACATATTAATATTTGACGAAAAAATCAACTACAAAATATTGATATATATATATGTACCTCACTCACTCACGCATTCAGCGCAGTGGTCTCCTGTACATGGTAGGGTAGACAGAGGAAACTTGGGAAGCTAGTGTTGAGACACTCCGTTCCATTTCCCACTTTCCGCTTAATTTGAGACATTGCGTGCTAAGTAGCAGAACGCAACGCCGTGCTTTGCCTCGTTACGCGTCGAAACAAAAACATTAAATATTTAAATATATAATATTAAATATTTCATTTCCTCGAGTGAGGATCGAACCCACAACATGTCACGTTTACGATTACTCATAGTCCCGCGCTCGTGCGCCTACACCTTGACAGGTCTCGTCATATACATATACCTACTACAATTTTATTTCCTTATATATCTAATATGAAGCCAAAACAATTACACACTGCGTCAAAAAGTCATAACTGACGTCCCAGTACCCATAAAAAAATGTTGGATCGCAAAACGAATTATTAATTACGTAACCCAAATATGAAAAAAAAAGTTTCACGTGAACCTAAGCTTTGCACGTTTATCATAAAGTTGAATATTGCTTGGGCTTTAAGCTAATTTCATGATCAAATAAAATCACGGGGTCCGTAACAAAGCAACGTGAATTAAACAAACATGAATAAAACAGTTTCAGAAAATTTATGATAGCAGCACGTGTGCTTGTTTTTATATTTATTTTAAGTAAAATTTAATATGCGCATATATTTTTTGTATTTTGATGTTGTAATGTAATTGTAATAATGCTTTAAATATTGTTCTTAAACTATAATTTATATTTTTTATTTTATTTTTTACCGTAAACCGTAGCGTTTGGCGCTCCATTCTCTCTGCCTACTCCGCTGGGGATCACGTGAAGATATAATAAGTAAGTAAGTAAGTATTTTTTACGCTTATGTATAAATACATGGATCAATGAAAGGTGGACTTAACGCATTTTCTACCAGCCAACCTAAAAACTTACATTCATATATAAAAAAAAAAACATTTTATAGTATATTTTGATCTTGGGACAAGGATTCAGGTTATCAGTGGGGTTACTTATCTAAATTAAATTTGCTAATATTTCACCATTCTTCATTTTAGGGTATTTATGGCTTCCCAAATGTTAATGGAAAGCGATTAGTATGATTAGTGATTTGCTTAGCTACACCTACTCGTGTGTATAATCATATTACTCAATATTTTCATCGTCCAATAAAAATGTCTGAATATTTTGCATTCTTTTTTTGTTTGTTATTTTATCCCCCTATAGATGAGCAGAAAGATAAAACGTAGTGCGGCGACACTCCGTGGTAAGATTGCCAAATACGACACATTGTGTATTGAGTGTCGGAACTTAACACTTAACGCTTTTGTCTTACCAAAACAAGAATATAATATACTGCCCAGAGTGTACTGAGTGAAGATCAAACTGTCTACGCGATGTCACGATAAGTTCTATGTTTTTTTCTGAAATAGGCTGGCGTTTGACCACATTATATGAAATAGCTGTGTGAATTAAAAAAAAAATTAGATTCAATGTAGTTTCGCCCGAACGGTAAGAGATAACACTATGTACGGATGGCGTGAAGCTGTATTTTTAGAGTTAAATTTATGTAACAAGCATTGTAAGTATGCGTTTTGCTCGTATTCTTTTTTCTTTAATAAACTTGGTTCACGTGCTGAAGAATGTTCTCTGCATATATTTAGTTTTGACTAAAATTTATGGTAAGAAACTTAGGAATACTTTTATTCAGCTTCACACCCTTGTGTATCCCGCACTAGGCAGGATAGGCAGAGGGAACTTGGGACCTAGTGTTAAGACACTCCGTCTAATTCCCCGCTTTTCGCTGAATTTGAGGCATTGCGTGTTGAATGGCGGAAACCAACGCCGTGTTTTACTTTGTTATCAGTGCGAAAAAAAAACATTTAACATTTAAATTGAAAATATTGAATATTTCATAAGAAATATTTTTGTTCATATATTTTTATACTAGATGCATTGCGCTACTTATAAACATTATAGGGTCTATTACATTATAGTGTCTATTTAGTTTTAAGTAAGAATTATCTAAGAGTGTCACTTAATAATTGTTAAAAATCACCTTAGTGATACTTAGACGTTATATTGCCAATATTTACTTAATAAAAATTGGGAATATAACGTCTAAGTATCACTAAGGTGATATTTTATCATATCATATCAACGTATGCTACACCTATGTTATGAATGATTGCAACAAAAAAGTTTATAAGAACAAATATACAATCCATATATTGTATTTTAAACACCTTTCGTTAATAGTGTATGCATTTTAGCTACTCCAATAAATTGTAAGAAAGATAAATTTAAAGTATATATCAACTACTAAATAAGAATAAACTAAACTGTTAAATACAAATTTACAACATTTACAAAATGGTTTAACCGAAGCTCTTAATGTTTAAGTATTGTTCCCAAACAATACCATTGTTGCGTTATAGCCAGGTCGCAGCACAACTTTTGCGGTGCAAAAGCTAAGTGCACATTTTGTCAACCGACGAAACATGTACAATTTGTACATACAAACAAATTTAAAAGTACTTGTTTTTAATTTTTTTGAAAATTTTAAGTTTCATATTGAAGTAATATAAAGTAAAATACATTTTATTGTAAAAATGCATTATAATAATAAAAGGCAAGGGAAATGTAGTGTTTTTACTAATTTTAAAGTATTGAAATTTAAACCCGCGCCTCTTAGGAACTGTCCAGCGGGTGATTTTTTTAAATAGGTATAAATTTAGTGTCGTAAGATATTCCGGTCCTCAATCACCATACAGTTTATTAGCGATACGTTGTTTTATAGGTTGTTGGTTCGGTCCCCACTCGAGGAAATGAAATATGTTCCGCCACTCAAAATGTTATGCCTCAAATTCGGCGGAAATATGAATGGAGTGTCTTAATACTAGATTCCCAACTACCATCACTAACATGTGCGAACTCAATGGAGCACTTTTGTCTTGTTGCCAGAGCAAAAAATTCTGATTATCCAATATTTCATTTCTTGTGGGTAATAGGGATTGAATTCACAACCTGTCGCTTTTAGAGTCACAAACTTGTTCTCCTGCGCCACGACAGGCCTCTTGCAATATTCTTTCAGACGTAATTGACATGTTTACTGAATATTTCTTAGGAATCGAAGGCATTGCCTAAACAATATTTTATTTTATGATAAATAAATAGCGTAATTCGCATGAATTGACAATAGTAGAACAATTTTGTGATCCGCAATTTTTACGGCTTATTGAAATCTAGTTTGAAAGGTAGCGATTTCTTTGAAATTACGTTATTGTTATGCGTTACGCTATGTTCATAATAATAAATTGGATTTAAGAGAAATGTTATAGTAGAAAAGCCATTTTTAAATGAAAATATCTAATTATTGTTAAATTCTATATCACTTGGTTAGTATATGTTAATAAAAGTTATGTTATTTATAAAATATAATTAAATGTTATGTTATTTATAAAATATTTATAAAATATAAATAAAAGTTATGTTATTTATAAAAAAATATATTATTATTTTTTATAGATATAAAAATTGTATTTTTAAAGTAAAATATTAATATATATGTGTTATTCCCATTTATTTTGTTGGTTACCATTATTGCCGAAAGATTGGGATTTGTTATAAAATTCCAAAGAGAAACGACAAATTTTAGCCTCAATTCTTGTATTTTTACTTGCTTCAAAAATATAAGATAATAAGATATTATATCTTATTAGAAAGTATAAGGAAAATATCGTATTAGAAAATATAAAGAAAGTTTCTTTGATCTTCCTTTCTATGCTTTTCTAAGCAAATTCATACAGAAAAAAGAAAATAAACAACAAAAATGTATATCATATGTATATAGGTATATTATAATAACCAAATTCTAATAAGCTTCACGATGTATCCCGCACGTGGCAGGGTAGGCAGAGCGAAATTGCGAACCTAGTGTTAAGACACTCCTTTCCACTTCCGTTTCTCACTTTCCGCCGAATTTGACGCATTGCGTTGAGTGGCGGAACTCGACGCCGCATTTTGCCTTGTTACCAGAGCGAAGAAATAAAAACATTACATATTTAAATTGAAAATATTTTATTTCCTCGAGAGCTATCTCTCGCCTTAATATATTATAATATTTATAATTGTACTATTGTATAGTGATGATACTATTCTATCGACTGGCTTATGCTCTGTTTGTCTAACCGCTAATCACGCAAAAGCCGCCGAAATGCAATTTGAAACTGTGTAAATTGATGTATTATGCCATATGTATATATGTAAATATGTTTAATATATGTGTTTTGAGGGAAAGTCACTTAATCCAGATTTAATATGCTTAGTTCATTAGAAGCTGTTTACAAATCCACGTTTTTGCCGTCAATGTAATGATAAGTCATTAGTAGTTTTCAGCCGATTCTATTAAAAAAAATACCTAAACTACCTGCAGTGTATTAAAGAAATAAATATATAAATTATTATTTAATTCTTTTTATATTTTGTATAATTTTTCTCGTAAAAAAATTCAAGAAAAATGTTAGGTTATTTTATATTTTACTGATAGTCTCATAATAATTGATTGAGCTGTTCCAGAGATTATTCTGGATAGATTATGTTTTTTGTACTTCAGTATTCTGTAAATAACTATCTTTACTTACTTGGCTTCACGTTGTATCCCGCTCATGGCAGGGTAGGCAGAGGGAACTTGGGAACCTAGTGTTAAGACACTCCGTTCCACTTTCCGCCGAATTTGAGGCATTGAGTGTTGAGTGGCGGAATTCAACTATATGAACTTATAACAAATTGAATATTTTGAAATCTAAGATAAATACTTTAATTTTATTTACATGTACAGATGAAAAACGTTTAATATTATTGTTATGATTTTTTAAAAAAAAAGGAAAGCTTACATCTCTACTGAGTATAATGCCATTAATACGTTCTGTTTTCAACTAAAATTGTGATGAAATATCTAACAATCGCCAACAATTCAAAATAACTGATATTTATCACTGCTTTTATATATATTTATCTTCCTTAAATTTATCTAGACTACTGCAAATAATCCGTAACATCCTTTAAGTGCTTAGCAGCTCTAATTCGGTTTGCTCTTATCTTATCAATATAAAAAAATTCGGCCACCCCATATTGATCTGGTATTCTAATATCAAGTTAGATATGAAAAATTATGGTGTACACGTATCTTGATACAAAACATGTATCAAGATACGTGTCCACTATATTTTTTCAGGTCCCAAGCACATATTCAACAAAGAAAAAAAATGTTTTGATAACGTTCTAATCATATAAACAAACGGATGAGAATTAAAAAATATTTAAGTTTTGGGTTACGATAAAGTAACTCAATACATAATAATTTTGTCGCGTAATATATAACTCTCAGTTATAATCATTTTACCGTGAAGGTAACCGAAGATAAAAAAGTAGTAAAAAATACTAAAAATAATATACTACCACGTGGATATCAATCCTACAGTAATTACCTGTAAGTTGAACGATATATTATATAAGCTTCCAAAACTGCTTTAACAACATTTTATAGAACATTAATTATTTAACGGCAGGAAAATTAATAGGTCGATCATAAATAATATATTGTGTTGAGTTTGCGTTACGAATACATAATGGGTTTGAAAAGCTAGTACGATCTATGTATATTTTACATCAGTAGGTATATTAATTAGTAGTTGTATTTACTCACTCAGCGTGAAGCTACCGTGCCATGTAGTCAGAGGAATTATGGGATCCTAGTGTTAAGACACTCCGTTCCATTTCCGCTCCCCACTTTCCGCTGAATTTGAGGCATTGCGTGTTGAGTAGCACAACTCAACGCCGTGCTTTTGCCTTGTTACCAGAACGAAGAAATGAAACATTAAATATTTAAATTGGAAATATTAAATATTTCATTTCCTCGAGTGGTGATCGAGCCCACAAACTATTGGTTACAGTTACACGCTTGCGCCGCTGAGCCACGACAGGCCTCAAACTTAAATAAATAAATTATTATTTATAATATTATTTAGAAAATGCACAAACAAATTTAACGTAGTGGGACTAGAACCCACGCCTCTTGGAATCTGTCCTTGGAGTGCTCTGACCTCTAAGCCATACTTTCAAGAAACGTGGATTCAAATTTCACTACGTTCAAATATGTATGCGTTTTCCTAAATCAACACTTTTAATAAAAAATAGTAAAAGTATATATAGCATGTTTTAAAATATTCATTCGTAAATATTTCAGGTGTCCTATACTGACTCAAACGAAATTATCGTTGCTAGGTAGTAAGGAAAATTGAAGTAACCTCATTACAAGTTTGTTGAAAATAAAGAATTAAGTAGAACGATTAAGCATCAAAAAAAAAACAAAACGAATGTAATTAATCAAAAATATTATTGAAATATAAATAATGATTAAGAAATAATGAGACAATGTATATTTTAGGGTTCCATACCTCAAAAGGAAAACGGAACCCATAACTTAATTAAATTTACAGGTATGTTATAAGAAAAAAAATTATAATAAAATTATATTTATTTTTTATTTCATACAAATTGAGTGTACTCGCCCGCACATTTACAGTTAATGTGAAGATTAAAAAATCTGCATAGAAATCACTAAGTAACCAAAATCATCATTTTTTTCTATGTTACAACCACTTTTATGAGTGCTTAATGTTAAATAATAAACAAACAATCCGTTCCGTCTCAAATTTCCAGAACGGAGTGTATTTTTAAATTTAAATTCATTTTGATCGTAAAACAAAAATCGTATTAGAAAAATGTGTAGTTATTTCAAATTTATCTCAATAGAGCAATGTAGCTGTTTAGCGTAAAACCCGATTACACAGAATTTTAGGAATAAAGTAGCCTTTACGTTACTCCATAACCCCCTCTTTTTTTCTATAAAAGTCCCATAAAATGCTCTTAACGGTCCCAAAGATGAATTCGGACAAATAAAAACGATAAATAGATAAAAGTTTAAAAATGCTTTATTTGCTCCTTATTATCGTCTAAATAAGTATACACACTTGAAAAACATAGTTATTATGAAATCATAAATAGACACTTTAATTTTATTTGTATGTATATAAACAAACTTTTACTCTTATTGCTCAAATTCAAAGTGTCACTTTTATCACCGCTCTCAGACACATATTTTACTGTAATAAAGCTAAAAACTTATATTGGACCACATAACATTGTGGAATCTTAACGTTCGGAACTTTTTACTTAAAGTACCAAAACTTTTACTTTATTTTGGCATTATTAATATTATACATTTTTTTTATTGTTTGGCGAAACTCTCTGCCTACCGCCATATGCGGAATACAGCGTGAAGCTAAAAAAAGAAAAAAAAAGTTAAATACACCGAACAAAAGCTGAGATGTAAGAAAAATACTTATCCTAAGATAAAAAAATACACAAGAAACCTTAATTCTGTGCATTTGATATAAATTTAAAATTGGTACTCGATTTGAAATCAATGATTTGGAGGAATAATATAAAATAATTCAATTTTTTTCGTTTTGAGGAAAGGAACTCTAAAAGTTGATCTATTTAATATAAAACCGTTGTGTATCTATTATATGGATATAAAAGCTTTTAATAAAATATTATGACATAATATGTGAAAGCTTGAAAATATTAAAGATTACCAAAACACGAAATACCCTTTCACATTCCCTCTCTTTTAAATATTCTGTTTGAAATCATCAATTTCTTTGCAAAGAATGATGATATGAAGAATCATAAATATTTACTCCGAGACCCGCTTTGCATAATCCACTTTATAGCAGTCAATATATTACAAAGCTTCGCTTTCGATATTCCAAATATTTTGTATGCTATATCTTTGGCTAGAAAATTCAAATATACAATGTATTGATAACATTCGTTTGTTGCATTGATATATTTTGATGCATATGCATGTGTTGTCGTATGTGTCATTAATTTATCGATCCCATCAGTATACAGCTGGATGAAGATAAAATACATAGAAAATTTTAATTTCCTCTGTATACTTTGGCAGAATGTTACCTAATACTATGTAAAAATTGTTAATTGATAAAAAATAAGCCTCTAGATAAGTTAATTTTATCCGTTTGTCCTTATAAATTAGGGTGTGATCTGTGTGATCCCGGCTTAGAATAGGATCACCCTGGTACTGATGGTGTCGTAAGAGGCGACTAAAGTATGTATGGGAGAGTCACGTTGTCAGCAATGGCAACACGCATGGGCAGACTCGACCGGATTGTTACCACTCCCCGCATTTAAAACCGGCGTTAAGTAGTGACCTTTGTCACTGCGTTTCGCATTGGGTAATGCCGGGCCCCGGTGCCCATCCACCTTACAGACCGGCAACGCTCCTGTAGCTCCTTTAGTGTTACACGGGGCCGTGGGCGGCGGTGATCACTTACCATCAGGTGACCCGTTCGCTCGTTTGCCGTGTCTTATCCATAAAAAAAAATATATATATAAATTAGGGACAGTAAATAAACATTTTAAGAGCAATACGTCTCTAAAAGTTGATGAACATTATAACCAAAGATATAAGGATTTTCTATTTGACAATAATGTAGATTAAACCGTGGTGCTTTTTTAGCGGTTTCGTAAATAGATTAGAATTACCACCATCGCTCAGCCCAAATGGAATAGAAGGAGTGATAGAGAAACAAACAGAAACACAGACAAATGGAGTCATTAAATTCCTCTAGAGAATGCATAATGTTTCAATTTCGGGCGGAAAATGTGAAACCGAAAAAAAAGCTTATTTATGTAAAGTTTTACAAAGAAACAAAATTTTAACTTTAAGAAGTTTCCACCAGCGCACCTAAGGTACGTCAAGGCAAACATCAGTAGCGTCAGGAATGACAACATTTATGCACTGAATCACAAACTATGAATAATTCATATGTCACGTCTCTTTCTCAAAGGTAAGGGGCCTACAGACTAATACTGTCTTAGCTCGAAATAATAATGACGAAAGTTATATTATGGTATTAAATACATACATATATTATATTTGCATATTTTAACAATTAATGATTTTTCAAATACAAATTAAACAACATTCTAAGATGGGAAGCTGCAATAGCATTAAGAACTGTTTTTGCATTCTAGGTACAATTAGGTACATCAATTCAATTTAAAAGGTGATTGCAATTAAAAACAATTAAGAAATAGTACGGTGACAAAAATGTTTTTTACCTATATAGTTTAACAGAAGAGATTTAATGTCTATCTAAGTTTTTAATGAGAGCATGTTTTAATGAGTTTCTTAACACTAAGTTTCAAGTATAAGTTACACAAGTTAAGTTTTACATCTAAAAGGGTATGTGGTTTTCGTTTTGAATAATTAAATATGCTTTATTTTATTGGAACCCATTATTTAATATTTTCATTTCAATTTAAATTTTAGTGATCTAAAGCAAGTGTGAAAATCCTTAAATCTTAAAGTTGCACTTTCACAATACGAGAAAACGACGAGAGTAGCGTTGGCATAGATTTACATAATTCTATGTTAATAATGCAAATCTAACAAAGTAAACGTTGCAATAATTTTCTTGTGCACATTGACGCTATATATTTCTTCTGTAGATTCACCTATTGAACGTGACCTTAAATAGATTCTTTCTTTGTTCTCAATCCTCCAATACTTTTCTATATTGAGTGAATGCTAGACAATACACCAGTCGGATAGAATCCAAAAATTTTGTATATCACCTAAAATGAACGAAAATCTCCTGTACAGCTTGTACGAAGATATTGATGACAGTCAACGGGGCGAAAAAGGCAGAGAAATGTGAGTTTGGCGCTTTGTCTTCCTTATTTAATTTTCGCTTTCATTCTTATTTCTTTCATAAAAAAGAAAATCATCTTTTATCAAATACCGTGACGGAGCTCAACGCCGCGTTGCCTGGTTACCAGAGCGAAGAAATGAAAATTTTGAATATTTAATTTGAAAATATTAAATATTTGACTTCCGCCAGTAGGGATCGAACCAGCAACCTGTCACTTTTAATATTCAGGCCTTTGATATGCAATTTCGTTACTCTAGCTAAAAGATATTTTCTCTAGCTAAAAGATATTTTTACAATCATAATACTAAGAAGCTAATTTAACTTTGCATGTTTTTTGAATTTTGGATGCCATCCAAACCACCCATTTAACTTGAGTGTCATAAAGTTAAAAAGTTCACTTGTTGACTGCTATAAAATATTGTAATAAGACTTATAACGCTATAACCGAAGTTCTAAACTATCATATATAATATTAATACCAAATCTAAACTAATAAATCATGTAAGAGTAAATCTTTCGGATTTATTTTACTATTTCCCTGTATACTTTATTAAAGAGGAAAAGGTTACCGTTATAAATAATGCATATACGCGGATGCAATGAAATTATAATTTATAGCGTCTATAAAGAGGCTCTTGTGGCGTAGAGAGATAGGGCCTGACTGTAGATGCCACGCTCGTAGGTTAGACCCGCGTTCGGGGGAATAAAGAAATTATTTACCTTCGCTCCTGTGGCTCAACACGGTTTGTCTTAAAAAGGGAACGAAATCTCAATATTATTTGTAGTTTTATTTGCTTAAATATATATTTATAGCTCCGTCCTCAACCGTAGCGCTCCGTTCTCTCTGCCTATTAGGGATATAGCGTAAAGCTAAGTTAAGTTACATATTTAATAAAAATAATTTGATATCAAAGTCATGACAGAACGCAGCTATACAAAACATCAATTACGTAGAATACAGTCAAAAGAAGGAAGAACAATAATAAAAGATAAATTTGTAATTTTTTCAAAATCATGTAAATAGGCACATACAAATAAATCTATATATAGATTGTATAAAATATAATTATAATTTGCGACGTAAACTACTTCCTATACAATATTCACTTATTGTATTTTCTATTTGAAGTTAATATAAAGAAATAAAAGTCTATTTTATTTATGGAGGTCCAGATTTATTAGCTCTTTACAAGTTGGGTAAGCAATTTACTACCGATAACGCTTATAATGTTGCCACACGGGACATTCAGGAGCTTTGGCAAGTTTTTACTGTCGACTGTAACGATCCTTTAAGCAACTTTATATATATTTAGGTGTATATAAGATAGTCTGCTTATAGTACAGTCGTTCTTTTAACTTCACGCTGTATTCCGTATGGAGCAAAGGCAGAGGTAGTAGATGCAGAGAAAATAATCTAGTGTTGAGTCACTCAGATTTCACTCTCATTATGATATTTCCTTTCTCCAGTTTTCGCTGCTTTCTGGACGTATTGCTTAAGCAAAGCGTTGAAATGAAAATATTAAAAATATAATTTCTTTCAGAGGGGATCAAACGTTCACACCCTTTCGTACCCTTGCGCCACGACAGGCCCCAAATAGTAATTTGTGTAAAAAAATATTTAAGAAACTTTTTAAATTTTAAGTTAAGGTGAAATCATTTATCAATATAAAACTTATCGTGCATATAAACGTTACTAACTTTTACCGGCATCTTTAAATTTTAAAAGGTATGCATAATTATTTTGAATGCACACAGAACAAATCTCAAATTCTTTGTTTTTTGTAGCATTTTACATTATAATAAATGTAACAGAGGCTTGTCTTGGCGCAAAGGCACAAGCGATTGACTGTAAACGCGACAGGTTGTAGTTTCAAAATAGAAAACTTAATATTTTCATGAAATTGTTTTCATTTCTTCGCGTTGGTAATAAGGTCAAGAGCGACTTTGAACACAATGCCTCAAATTCGGCGGAAATTGGGAAACGGAACGGATTGTCTTAACTCTAGGTTCCCATGTTCCCTCTGCCTACCCTGGCATGATGTTACAGCGTAAAGCTGAAAACAATTTAATTAATATATATTTTAATTGTAATACTACCAGCTTAGTTCTATAAGATACATATATAAGATATACTGTAGCTAAAGAACGGCGTGCTTCATAGAAAGGACGACAACATTATTATGTCAACACTTTCGTAGCATTTTCGTAGCACATTTCGTATCGTAGGATATGTATACTTAAAGACACCTTCGTGCTTCAGATGAAAATGTACGAAGTTTATAAAATCGTGTGTATGTAATAAATAACTATATAAATATAGTAAAGGTTTTATGTGTGGAGTTTCATAATCTATTTAAGGGTACATACATGGTTTAGGCGTAGAGAACCCAGTGACAAACTACCCTGTGCTACGGTTTCTGAATGACGTCGAGACATTACATTTTAGTAGCGGAATTTAACGCCGCAATTTATCTTGACATATCAAGGAAATGAAAATGATTTATCTCCCTAGAAGGATATTGAACCCACAAAGAATATGCTTACAGACTATATTTGCCACTATAGCTTTAAATAGTATATAATAAGAATATAGCATATCATTCTTGTATAAAAATTTTAGTGACAGTGTACTGTTTGAACAATATGTAAAAATGTAAATACAATATAACTCCTTTACTTGTAGACGGAGGAAACTTGGGAACATAATAATAAGACACTCCGTTCCGACTTTCCACCGAATTTGAGACTTTGCATATTATGTGGCGCAACTCAACGCTGCGCTTTAAATGAATATGTAAAAAAATGTAAGAAAGTGAATTTGATCTACTTATATTAATTGTATTATCATATACCCATCACAATACCCGTCAATTATACATAGCGTAGTGTGTTGATGGAACCAGGACCTACTTAGTGGAATTCTTCAGAGATTACTACAAAATTACTTAAATTTACACTTATAAAATCTATAGCCACGAGCATTTATTGCACTTGGTGTAAAAAAGAAAGATTTTAGTTTTCTTCTTAAACTATATGCAGTTTGTACTGAACAATTTCATATAAATAAATAAGTGTATAAAACTTTTGTAACAATATTAACCATACTTTTAAACTTTTATGCAACTTTTTTAAGCCCGGTGAGTAGCAAATCCACTTCACTATAAATTCACTTCCACTTCCAAACATTTATTACTTATAAATTCTCTAACTTTAGAACAAATAACAAGTGTCAATAACGAATCGCTAACTCGTTCGACTAACAAATTATCCTGAAGGAGTTTAACATTGCTCAGAATACAGATTGTTTCCTAATGACAGACGGTTGTAAAGTTTTAATTTATATTGTGAAATTATGTTGTAACAATTGTACTTCCGTTAATCCAGTATTGTTTGATTTATGATTTTATTATTTTAGAAGTTATTATCATCGAAATCAAAATAGAAGCTTGTCGTGGCGCAGCGTCACAACCGTGTGACTGACGTGATAGGTTGTGGGTTCGATCCCCACTCGAGGAAATGAAATATTTAATATTTTCAATTGAAATATTTAATATTTCATTTCTTCGCTCTGGTAATAAGACAAAAGCGCGGCGTTGGGTTCCTCCACTCAACACGCAATGCCTCAAATTCGGCGGAATGTGGGGAACGTGAAGTGGAGCGGAGTGTCTTTTCACTAAGTTCCCAAGTTCCCTCTGCATACCCTGCCAAGTGCGGGACACAGCGTGAAGCTATGTACAATCGACATTATCAAGAAATCAATTTTATAACTTATAATTTTTATATGTAAATTATTAATTAGATCATCATAAGCTTATTTTTTTGCTAATAACAATATTCTTCTAAATATTTCCACATTAGTTTAGTTTATTATTAACAATTTGTCGTCCTTTCCTTTAAAGATAGAGTAAGAGAGGAAGACAGAGACTTCGGTTGACCTTGAAAAACAATACACAAACACGGTATCTAATGTACTGGAGGATGGTCACGTAAGAAGCATGAGCACCCCCCGGAGGACATGTATGAAGAGGTTTTTGACAGTAGACGAGGCGAAAGAGGTATACTCATAAATAATTTAGTATATGAAACCTGTTGTAGAAGCATAAGCGTGCGAATGAAAAAATGACATTGTGCATTCGATGCCTATGATTTAATGAGCAAAAAAAGGAAAATCATTCCCTGTTCTGGCAAAGCGCGGTGTAGGCTTCACAATGCACAATGCCTTAATAATATGACGAAAATTGAAACAAGTGCTTTAAAAAGGTACCCCATGCCTATCCTATTCTGTGCGGGATACGGTGTGAAGCTAAGAAAAATTATATAAAGTAATTATGTAAATTAAAACTAGAAATACTGTTATAATACAACGCATAATCCTAGACATTTTTATAAAGCCTATTATTCAAAAATTATGGGCTTAGCCTTTGTAAGCTGGCACTAGAAAAATAATGAGAGTAAAACCTATAAACTACCCATAAAACTTCCATGGAGCGCTGGAATATGATAAAAAGATTTAAAAATAAATTATTACTATCCAATGTTGATTATGTAATATAGAAACAACATAGTGTTGATATTTTATTTAAAAAATATAATTTAATGATTTCATTTAACTAAAGACTATAAAAAAAACGATAGTGTGAAATGTATTGCTTGGAAATTTAAAACAAAATTTTCAGTATTGTCGTAAGGCAAAGCAAAGCGTGTGTTTGTAAACGCGACATGTTTTGAGTTCAAATCCCACTAGAGAAAAAAAATGTTCAATACTTTTCTTTCTTCACTCTGGTAACAGGGCAAAGCGGGGCATAAAGCGGAGAACGGAACAGAGTGTCTTAACACTAGTTTGCCAAGTACCCTCTCCCTACCCTGCTATGCACGGTATACAGCGTGAAGCTGAGTGAGTGAGTGAGTGACAATAATTAATTTAAGTATTATTTTACTAAGGCAATCGAAGCTGTATCGCTCATTGTTATTGCTTTATTTAAATTGTCTTCTTATTCTTTACTGATATTATTTATTCGAAGATATCGAATTCGATGCCCGTCCGTGAAATTAAATTAATTTCATTTTTACACTTTGGAAATAGATACAGCGGCATTGAATTCTAGGGGCCAAAATGTGGGAAACTAAGTGTCTGTACATTGGTTTCTCTTTGCTTGCTACTATTACTAACGGAACGGAACGGATTCTCAAGTGGCCTCTGCAACAAATACCTTTTACTATACAATAAATCATAATCATTAATGAACATTACAACAATAAGCGAAAGGTTTTTCGGATAATTTTAAAACTTTGCTATTTACGAGCTTTGATTAAAATGAATATTAAAATATATTTTATTGTAAAAAATCATAAGCGTTGTGCAGCTTAATGAGATTTTGCTTCAAATTTATCGTAACTCGAGCAGGCACTAGGCAGGGAGGTTCCGCTGCGTCGCCTATAGGAAGCAATTACTCCACACAAGAACGGTTTGTGCTCGTATTTTATGATTTCTGTTCAGTTCAATTCAGTCCAGTTATAATTTGAAATTACATTGCAATAGCGATTGTTATTTTTTTATTTTAGTTTAAATTAGAAATTGAAAATGTCAAAATCATATGTTTTCATTATTTTGGAATCGTATTTAATAATTTAGAATCAATGATATTTTTATATATTAAGACATTTTAACCCATATTTTTTAACTGATATTTTTTTTACCCCATTTCTAATAATATTAAGATACTTTCACGCCCCACCTTCTACCGACAAAAAGCATTGCGTGTTAATTTGTGAAACATAACACCGAGCTTTGCTACGTAATAAGAGCGAGGAAAAGAAAATTTCAAATATTTCAATTGCTCAAGTTGGGATCAACCCCACAACCTGTCGCGTTTACAGTCGCAAACTTGTGCCCCTGCGTCACGACAGGCTACCAACTTTTTTTTAATTTAAACAATATATAACATAACTTTAATTTATAATTGTTATGTATGTTAAGGGCGCCATGGCGATGCGGCAAAAGTCTACCAATAAATGTTAGCTGTGGCTTTGATTCTCACGCGAGAAAATGAGCTATTGTAATTTTTCCGTTCTGGTAACAAAAGAAAAAAAGGCGTTGAGTTCCGCTACTCAACCAACCAGTTGTGTTTTGAAAATTAGGCAGAAGGTGAGCACGCTCCTTTTGCCACCCTTACCTCCTACTATATGCAATATGC
>DWMZ01001218.1:0-17232 GCA_018249855.1 Eueides tales michaeli
ATATATATATATATATATATATATATATATATATATATATATATATATATATATATATATATATATATATATATATATATATATATATATATATATATATATATATATATATATACATATATTGGTTACGCCACCTGTTCATACTTTGCAAAATCATATGTCCAAGAAGCTGGTAGCTTCGATTTTCTAAATCAATCATATTTTCAACGAGCTCACTACCCTACTATTAGTACTCGCCTACCACAGTCGCAAGATGACCGCGAAGGGAACCGTGTTAGAATCAAGTGTGAGACCTTTAATAACCGCATCCGCGCCGCACCTTTTCGCAAACACTGTTTTAAAAGTAAGTACTATATCAAGAAACTATTTTATTGTGATATTTCAAAGAACATTTATATTACATTCATCGTGCCCGTGTACACGTGATACCAGTTAGCGAAGGCGACGCCATCTTCCACACCACCAAAGATCAAGAAGCCTTTGGACTGGTGAACAACATCAAGAAGCCATCAACAGGTAGGCGAGTCTAACTATTCTAAAGCTCGTATCTTTTCCAAATTCATATTTAATCCAGTAATCCTCACAGTTTACTAATATTAAAAATTGTAGTATCGTCTTTTGGTCCTTCGAGCCGGATCCCCTATTTATCACAATCACACAATGCTAATTTAGCGTACATAAAAATACCGTTATTCGGTTCCCGCACCCACAGTGATAAATAGGTATCTTGCATATTCATTGCAATTTAATACCTTATTGTACCGCTCTTAAAGTTCCTATGTTGCCTAAGTTATTATAACTACTTAGAATATTAAAATACATTAGTAACTAGGTATTGTATATAATACAACACAAATCCGCACCCAACAGTAAGTTGGTATTTTATAAATAATATCACATCACTATTGTTCATATTCTGCTCAGTAAATATTTTGTTATTAGGTATTCATTATATACACTATACACATACTTAAATTTACATATTTAATTACAACAGTCTTGAAAACTCGAACTATTACAGTTAGTTACAAACATCTACCTACAAGGTCATTACATTTCCTTTCTATTTTTTGTGCATACACTTACAACCGCTTTATTCAATTTGTGTAATCTGTGTGATTTTATATTTCTGCATATCGCTGTAAGGAAATTTGATACCGACACCATTCGAGCATTAGAAATGCATTCACGTGACACAATAATATCAACGTTTGATAGCTTTGATAATTTTATTAAAGATCATTGCATATATTTTAGTACACAGCAAAATAATTTAATTTTCACAAAACCGAATAATATCAATTATAAACAAAGAATAAATACTAGAAAAATATCCGCCCCCAATCCACAGTCTTATGTTACATGTTCTTGGTCACAGCAAGTTAATTGCCAATGTAATAATGTAATTCATGATCATTTCTACAAATGTCCCGCCTTTAGTAATATCTATAGCCCTAAAGAACGTTTTAAATTGGTAAAACAAAGTAATGCATGTGTGAATTGCCTTAGACTTAAACACAAGACCGGTAATTGTAGTTCTAAAACTAAGTGTCGTTCTTGTAACCAACGCCATCACACATTAATACACTTTGATAAAAACAAGCATATTGGTAACACGTCCCTCTCGACGGCGAGCTGTTCGACTAACATCACACCGCCGCCACCCCGCACAAGTAAGCCTGTAATGCAGTATGACTCAGCCGCTGCAACTGCGCCAGCGATGACTAATACATCACAATCTGAGGTTTCGTTGTGTAGCACTTCTATTGCTCCGTCTCAAGCGTGTACAGTGAAAGCCCATACAAATAATACGCAATGTACTAAGCAACAGTTCGAAAACAGAAAAAACAGGAAAAATTATAAAAATCAGACTTACCTACAAGTTTACGTTCATTAAACGCTTCAGGTATCTTTCCCAATCAGTACGATTGGGTAAAAGAAGGCAATCATGTACGACGCGTCAACGTACGAGTCACAGACCAACACTGTTGTCTTCTCTAGTAGGGTAGTGGAACATGGCCCGAGCTGGTGCTACTATCATCCATACTACTACTATTAGTACCTAAAATGAAAATTTTCAGTTAAAATATATAAGAAAATCAGTTCCGTTCCTCATTTTCCAGCGAATTTGAGGCAATGCGTGTTGAATGTAAAGTGAAAGTGGGAAACTGAGCGGAGTGTCTAAGCACGACTTTCCTTATTTTCCACTGCCTATCCTGCCATGTGTAGAATACAGTGTGAAGCTAAAAAAAAAACTTCACTAGAAAACTTTACAGACCATTCAAGAAACTTTCAAAAAAGAGCACCCATCAATTAACGGTACTAAACGATTGGAATTTGACGTAGATTCATTCTTATGTGACGGATGAACTAATTTGAGAAGATTGATGAATGAAACTGACGAGGATCCACTTGAAGGAAATCTCAGGTTTGCGGGACACGACATAAAATGGGTATCAAAAAATGTAAGGCAATATTACTTTATATTTAGGAGTTTTATACTAGTAAGACAGAGGGAACTTAGTAAACATCCTACATTTTGTTCCCCAAAATCAGGTTACTCTCATTTTTTTATTAAGTTTTATTTTCTTTATTTTTCACTTTTAGTTTGTATTTGGCAATCAACACTGCGCTTGTAAGCTGGAATGGATATAAAAATAATGAAAATATACATTTAGAAAACGTATAAAAATTGAACGCAGCGGGTTAAGGCCTTCCTTTCCTCTTGGAATCTGTCTAAGTGCTCAGACCAAATAACCCACTTATTACAACTTGCTAAAGTTTTTAGTATCTCTGTACGGAAATTTTTACAAAAATTTTTTTGCATTGATGAGAAGAGAGAGCTGAGTGGCTTATCAGACAATTCTTACATATTTAAGATATGTATTGATATTTTATATAAAGTATTCTTAATAATAGCATGGCAGGCAAGTGGAACTCAATACCGTGTTTCGGCTTGACTGGGTGTGGAAACGAAAACAATTGATATAATTGTAAACTCACTAGCATCGCACTTACAGTCAAATTTACTCCCACTGTGTCATGAAAATCTCTCTCTCTCAGTTACATTTTTGATCATAATCGTAATATTATATTAAATTATATTTGTGTCATTATTTTGTTTAATTTGAATATTATTAAATATAATATTTTTCTCGCCCTAGTAACAAGACCACACATGACGTGTTCCGCCACACAACACACAATGTTGCGAAACTTCAACGGAAAAAAGTAAAGATTAAACATTAGGCTTGTGTACAACGTGAACCTAAAGATTTAAAAATACATTTAAATCTTTGAATATTTTTCATTACTTTAAAATTAATACATTTACATTAACTGAAGCTAAACTAAGCTTTAAAAGTGAATAAAGTCACTCGAAAGCTTTTTGAAGCTTTTTATTGGGTAATGCAGCTTTTTATGAATAATACTAATAGTGTAAAATGAAAAATGCTCAAAGCATATGACGTCACGTTTTAGTTAATAAGAAAAACTGTAATTTTATTATTTTATATATTTTGTATTTTTTTATAATTCGTTTATCTATTTTATTTTAACTTTTCACAACTTCTATATTCACAGAGATATCAAAAAACCTAGTGAACTAATCCCTAGGTGTACTAATTTATTTTTTGTAGTTCATTTAAAATAGAGATATAATGAATACACAGTAATTAATTAGCGTAACTCAACACTGCCTTTCATCTCATGAGATATACGAGTACTTTTATCTAGTAGTTGAAGTATCCCTCGTATGTATAGTACAGTAAGCCGATATATAGCATCAGGACACTATTTTCTATTTTTGACACTATCTTTTTGACAATATCGTGTTGAGTGACAAAAATTAACGCCGCACTTTCTTACCAAATCTAGGAAAAAATAAAACTAAACTCCTCTATTTAAGTGAGAAATAAACACCACGTAACGATGAGGAAATAAAAAAAATATTATATATTAATATACAAAATGTAATCACGCAATGCTCGAGGAATTCAGCACAAAGGTGGCAACGAATGTGACTTTACGTGAAACGGATTGTGTTAGCGTTAGGTTCTCATATCCTCTCTACCTACTCAATTAGCGAGAGCGAGGCACAGAGATAATCTAAAAAAAAGAATAATGTTTTTTAAACACAAAATACTCAAAATTGGCCGACAATACTATTAATTTTTAACATTTGTTTGAATCTCTATGTAAGTCACGTACAAATGGGGCAAAGTAACATTTCCTTTTTTCCTACAGTGTAGAGAAAGGATTGCTATGGACGCTTGGTCTTTGGTGACCTCTTATTTATACTGAACGCAATATGTTTTATGTATTACTTACTCTTGAATTTTATTTGAGATTTGACAAGATTGAGACTTATTCTGGGAATGCGATCGGTTGTGGGTCCGATCTCGACTCGAAGAAATAAACTATATCATTATCTTAGTTCTGGTAAAAAGGTAAGGCGTGGAGTTTAAATCCACCACTCATCTCGCAATGCCTTAAATGGGCGGAAAGAAATGAACGATGTGTCTTAATACTAGGTTCCCAAGTTCCCTTTGCCTACAATGTCATGTACGGATTACAGTGTGAAGCTACAAAATCTGGTTCTCCTTGTATTCTTTCTACATTTTACTGACAGCTTTACAGTACAAATTGTCTGGTTTAAGCTGTTCATTTATTTGTGAAGGTTGTGGTTGTGGGTTCCTGTCTTACACAGGGAAATGATTATATTTAAATTATATTTTTAAATTTTGAGGCTTTGCTTGATTTTTCTTCTCGTAATAAAATCATTTTATCACAGTAACGTGGTTGATCGACTGTGAAATGCTAGAATCTTAGGTTTGATTGAATTGCGGAGGCATTGCGGGTTGAGTGGCGAAACTCCACGCCGCGTTTTACTTCGTAATTAGAAGAAGTGAAAATATTTTATTTTCTCGACTAAGATTCGAATATATAGATACTTCTGTGCAACAATAGCCAATCTTGGGGTCCTCACTTCTCCTATGCTTAATTTAACATATACTCGTTTAATTGTATCACGTCAATCAATCAATTGTGTCACGTTTTTATTAATAAAAACCAATAGGATTTATTGCGGTTCTCGTTTGAATTGTAAAACTAATCCATTCCGTGCAAAATCGCTTAGCCTCAGGAGATTTTAAATGGATGTATTGAGAAACTCAACTTTGAAAGTATCTATATATTTTTTTAAATCGAGTCCGTGAGTTTGAAAAATTTTTTTTCAGTTTCACGTTTTATCCCGTATATGGCCAGTTAGGCAGAAGGAACTTGGGAACCTAGTGTAAAGACATTCCGTTTTCCGCCGAATCTGGAGCTTTATTCAAATCCTCGCTTGGCCTTGTTACAAGAGCGAAGAAATAAAAGTATTAACAAAAAGTTTGACCCTTTATTTCTATTGCTTTAATTTCAAGTATTTATTTTTTCAATAGGTACCAGTTGAGGCAAATGGAAAACTTTCCGCCCAAATTTTAAACTGAGTCATTGTCTTGTACGTATTGAGTAGCCCCGCGCTCTGACCTTTACATATAACACAGCTTCACACAAATCATGAACATGGCAGGGTAAGCAGAGGCAACTTGGGAACCTAGTCTAAAGACACTTCGCTCCCCTATAAATTAGAGGCATTGCGTGTTGAATGGGGGAGCTCAACGCCGCGCATTGTCTTGTTAGCAGAGTGATGAAATGAAAATATTATTTATTTCATTTTCTCCAGTGGGGATCGAATCGCTAGACTTACAGTCTTACACTCGTGCCTCTAGGCAACGATAGGCCTATATATTAATACTTCAACGATAACAAACAAATATTGTACATTCCTAATATAACGAACAAAAAGGCCTCACATTTAACATTCATAAGTAGATATTTTGTTCTATCTACTTTACATATCCATATTCGGTACAGGAAGTTAAAAGATTTAGCTCTACCATATTACGTTTTCGTTTCCCCCGTGTTTTTCTATCGTTGTTGATCCATATTCAGTACAGGAAGTTAAAAGACTTAGCTCTACCGTATTACGTTTTCGTTTCCCCCGTGTTTTTCTACTGGGAAAATATTACAAAGACACGTGTGGTACACGCCTCTTTGAAGTGTGTTGATTTTTGAGGTTATATTCTTATATTGGAAAAATAAATGTAGAGTATGTCTTTTTAATGTGTATTTTTAGTTTCAGAACATATTCTGCTTATAGCGTGATAGGTAAAAAGAATATTATATTAAAATACTCCGTTTTCTAATGTCTGCCCAATTTCGACATTGCGTATTATATAGTGGAACTTAACACCGCAATTTGTCTATATAACAGAGTGAAGGAAAGAAAATAATTCATAATCTCGAGTGGTAACCGAACTCACAATTTGTAGTTAGTCTTAAAGAGTTAATAGTAGGAAATGGTGTTATGATATAATACCTTTATCGATAAATACAAAAAACTAGACGAAGAAAACAGAAGTGAAGACATAAAATACCTAGTGTATAGACACTCCGTTTTTCGCTTCCCGCTGAAATCTTTAATTTAATTATTAACAATTTTAAGGTGTTAATTCACACTTAGAAAAGAGAAATATTATAGTAGAAAACGCAAAAAAAATAATTTAGCATGATTCAAACTTAGGTATTGTCTAAGCACTCTGACCACTTAGCCATACGTTCTTATCAAGCTGCGTAATAATTCTTATATGCTTGTTATAATTTATTATATACTAGCAACTCGCTCGCGGCTTCGCCCGCTTGAATTACACTAATAATTACCTAATCACAACTACGTCGCGTTCAAATAACGTTATGATTATGAAAAGACCTATAAATTTAAAATTTAAATTTTAGCTAGATAAATAAAAGGTGTGTGTTTTAGCGATTTAAATAAAACAAATATTCAGTGTTAAGAGAAGGTTGCCAAAATATAATAATGTTTAATAGCAACGGTTGTCGGTTCAATTCCCACTTGGAGTAATAAAATATTTTCATTTCTTCTTTGATAACAACACAAAGAGAGGCGTTGAGTTCCGCCACGTATACACGAAGTCGCAGAAACTTTTTAATTGATATAAATTTAAATTTAACTGCACACTCACGCTTTAGAATTTTGTTCAAAGAAAAGTTCGCTCGTTAATAATTTATATTATATTTTATAATATGTTTCATTGTGAATTGTGATGTTCTGAGAAGTAAAAACATATTATGTAAATAGTATATATATTTATTCCATTTTCTGGATTCTTTTTGAGGACTGTCGTGGCAGGGGTACAAGCGTGCGAAATAATACAATACAAATATTTATATTTCTTCACTCTGGTATTGAGGCAAAGCGCGGCGTTGAGATCCGTCACTCAACACGCAATACCACAAGTTCAGCGGAAAGTGTAATATTTGATATTTCATTTTCTAGTGTCGGATTGATCAACCTGTTGCTTTAAAGCCACACATTTGTGCCCGTGCACCACGACAGGCCTAAAATACTGTAGTATTGATTTTAATGTGAATGTTGTCACAATAGAATAGTATAATATATGAGTATTTTTACGCCCACATATGTCAGGATAGGCATAGGGAACCTACTCTAAAGACTCTCCCATTTTCTACGCATCGATTATTTTTAAAGATATACAGAATACACGTGCTAAGTTCCTTCACTAAACACGTTAAGTATTAAAAATTGGATGAAATATGGAGAATGATAAGAAGAAATGGAAAAACTGAAATATCTTAACATTAGATAGTAATTTTTTAACTATTTTGTAGAAAAACACTTATTTAGAAAACGTATAAAAAATGAACGTAACGGGTTCCGGAAACCCGCGCTTCCTGGAATCCGTCCAAGAAATTCCGCTACGTTAATTTTTTATTATCCTTTCAATATTTTTTTTTAAGTAAGTGTGAATTAACTCTTTGAAATCTGTAAGAATTTGTAGCAACTGTCAGAAGGGTATTCTAAAAGTTTCTACAATTTTTTCTAGCAACTTCTTCAATATAAGTATTACAAAACTTGAGAGAATGAGAAAGATCATAAAACTAATATTTCTGACACCTTAGACTTGATTAGCTCAAGCTTATTATTTAACTTTTGCATTTTAGTATGAGTTTAAATCTGACTCAGCGACTTAGTTTTAAGTAAATATTAAGCAAACAAGATTTATATTACAAAAACCCCAGAGGTCACTATACATCAGCTTGGCAAAGTGCTTGTAGCTCTTAAACTGCTAATCTGATTTTCATAAAACAAGCTAAGAACCACGAAAAGAAACAAATCAGACACACAGACAGATATGTCAAACTTATGGCACCTCTCTTTGTTCATCAAGATATAAGAAAATGACAGTATTAACCGATATTAAAAAAAAACTGTTAAATTCTCTTTTTATAATAATCGGTTGTATTTCATTTCTACCATTTCATAACAAGGCAAACGCTTGAAAATTGGAAGAAAGATAGAAGAACGTGTGTTACTGAATCCCAAGTTCCCTCTGCCCAGCCATGTGTGGGATACAGCGTGAATCCGAAAAAAAGTATGTCTCTATTTGTGCTACAGAAAACCGTAATCATCATTTAGGCTCAGTAATCCACTTTGCTTCGTTTTCTTACAGATACTTTATGCAACATCGGGATTATACTGGGATTACTGTGAAGCCGACGAACTAATGATACTTATTTAATTTTGAAGTTTTCTTTGTTTTGAGGTAATGTTTTTTTTAAAAATAACTATTTTTAGAAGCCTGTCGTGGCGTAGAGACACAAGGGTGTGTTCATAAGCTTGTGTAAATATACACATAATTCGTTGTGGGTTCGATCGCTATTCGAGGAAATTAAATAGTTAATATATTTATTTTCCTAGTTCAGTTGACGAGTTAAATGAGTTGATTTCTGCTATTCAGTTCGCCATGTCTTAAATTTCGTGGATCTAGATTACCAAGTTTACCAAGCTCTACCTATCCTGACATGTGCAAGATATAGCGTGAAAGTTAAAAAAAAACATCAAACACATGACACGCTGTATCACACATGTAGCAAGATAGGCAACTTAACATCAAGACACTTAATTCCATTTTTACCCCAATTTGGGAAATTGCATGTTGAATATCGAAACTTACTCTACACTTGATTTTACGACAACAATAAAATTACACAACGACAAATTTAAATTTGCCGGCGTTTGCACTTTTTGTATGAAATAAATTACAAATATAAGGTTGTAGTGAATATTTTCTATAAAATATCTATAAATTATCAATATTTGTTCTGTTTCTATTATTCCATGACTTTAGGTCTACGGGATATTTTATAACTATAGGTCTATGGGAAGTAGCGTACTGGTGTTAGTACGAGGCCAATTTATCTTTGTGAAATTGAGTTTGGGAAAGCTAACTTTTTTGTACCCCAAGGGACATTAAAACTAGATTTTTCGATGTTTATATTAATATCGTTTGGAAATATTCTTCACGCACGTGATCTTGCAATAAATGGACTTGATAAACATACATATATGTTTGACGACGCTGGTGCTCGGTAAAACTCGAACGACTTTATGATTGCACCTTGGATTTGTAACAACTTTGTAAAAATCTACTATTTATATAAATAAAATACAAAATAAGGAATAAACATACAGACTGACAAATGACAACGGCATCCTATAAGTTATTAGCATTTCCTTCTGAGGTACAAAACCCCTTTAATCAACCTATAAACAAAGGTAATAATGTTTAAAGGATAGTATATATAGCTATTACGTATCTAAAACAAAGCGTAACACAATTTCCATTCTAATGCGAATGGTTTATCGGTATTTATTAAAGCATTGTGTCTCTCATCTCAGAGGGTTTCTTATATGCATAAAGGGGATCGAATGGGGTCAATAGAATAATGATCCGGTCATGCGGATTATAATCAAATAGATCTTACTTGAGTGTCTTGAATGGTAGAAAACATGTTCTAGTTAATACTAGTTTTTTTTTAACTCCACGCATTATCTTGCATAATGCAGGTTAGGTAGGTTAAGGCACAAAGTTTCCATGAACACTTTCTGCTGAATTCTGGAGGCATTGCGTTTTCAGAATAACACATAGACAAGAATTTAGTAAGGATTTTCTAAAATTCATTTTACTATATTATCTTAAGCAGCTAAGTTTGAGTCAATAGTATAAACAAATTATAATTTTCTTATAAATCATATAAAATAATTAGTAATTTACCAGGTTCTAGTATAAATAAATTGATGGTAATGAAATGGCGCAAAATCAACTCAATCTCTTGGTAACCTCTTCCTTTATACATACATATCACAGTAATTCACTTAACGCTGCACGCTGCTTTCACGCTACTCGCTGCATCGCGGGATACAGCGTGGATCAGAGATCATTTTGGAATCTAGTATTAAGACACTCCGTTCCATTCCCCATTTTCCGTTTAATTTGAGTCATTGCGTGTTTAGTGGTGGAACTCAACGCCACGCGTTGTCTTGTTACCAGAGCGATGAAATAAACACATTAAATACATGTAAATTAAGTTAAGCTTATATCAATATTGTTTTCACGCTGTAACCCGCATATGACAGGGTAGACAAAGCGAACCTGGAAATTTTATTGTTAATATGAAAATTAATGGTTGTAACTTTACTTTATATGTATACTTTATACGTTATCAATAAAATAAATAAATAAATAAATCAATAAAATGTAAAATATTAACTTATTAAAATATGCGTCACGTTCATTTCTGAAAGCGAGCTGTTATTGATATTATATTTCATACAAAAACCAATTGATGCATTGATAATATTTGTTTACAAGGCTTGTGGTGTTAATGTATATTTTACTTCAACCATAATATAATATGTTTAAAACAGTTTATACTAAAATATTTCATTATGAAGTAGTCATTTGCAAGTTTATTTTGCTGTTGTTGGAAGTTATTTTCTATATACCCTGCTTTATCCCGAATAAAGAAGTTAAGTAAAGGGAACTTGAGAGACCACTATGTTGCCAAATTTCCTATGCCTACGCATGGAAACGAAAACAAATCACTCCACCATGTAAGAATTGAACGTATAAATAGGTTTACGTTTAAAGAAATTAGAAGAAGGGTTACCTCTTTTGAAGGGACACTAGGGAACCTAGTATTAAAACTGTCCGTTTAGATTGAGACATATTATCTATTCCCTAATTTCCGCCATATTTGAGGTATTTTAAGCTTTATGCTAAAAAAATTAAATATTAAATAATTCATTTCCTCGAGTGGTAATCGAACCCACAACCTGCCACACGCTTCTAACCCCAGTGCCACGATTGGCCTCAAATATATGAATAAAATAAAGTAAATTGGATAAATGTTTGTGTTAGTAGAGGACTACATGTAGTAAACGCAAGATTATAGAGCCTGGCTTTGGTTGATTGAATTTTTCTACCTTTTATACATTTACACGTTTGGTTCTTGCTAAGCATGAAGAGACTGCCATTCCCCATTTTCTCCAACTTTGAGGCAATGTGTGTTGAGTGGCGGAACTTAACGCCGCGCTTTGCTTCGTAACCAAAGCAAAGAATGATAATATTAAATATTTCGTTTCCTCTAGTGGGGATCGAACATCCAATCTGTTGGGTTTATGGTTGAACGCTTATGCCTCTACATCATCATAGGTCTGAGAAATAATGTTAATATAGTTGGTTATCTGAAAAAACCACATTACAATCATAAAATATGAAATACGTCGGATAGGCTCATACGGTGTTGTGTTCCGCCACTCAACACGTAAAGCTTCAATTCAACGCAAAATAGAAAAGTATTTAATTCGAAATATCTTAACACAAGGTTCCTTCTTTTTTATTTTTTATTTCAATATTAATTTCATAAAAAATCCTATTTATCCTTTAAGGCCGTCTAACTATAAATTCGAGTGGCGGCGTAATTAACCGCCGCGTCAATTAGAGTACACTATGTGTATAAATTTTACACAGAAATTTGTAATTTAAATTAATTATTTTGTTGAAAATTCTGTATGTGTGATAAAGGAAATTACTCGTAGCTTGAATGTACGAGATTGATGTAAAATATATTTTCACGCTGTATCGCGCATATAAGAAGGTAGGCAAAGGAATCTTGGGAACCTAGTGTAAAGACGTTCCCATTTGAAATATTTTCACAAAAGGGCACTTCCGTTTCCCACTCAGCAGTATTCTGAATGCACTGCGTGTTGAGTGACTCACAAATCAGATCAAATTATAAATCAAATAATAAAATATTTGAGGCCTGTCGTGACTTGACTGTAATGCGACAGGTCGTGGGTGACGTGACTGTAAACGTGACAGGTTCTGGGTTCGATCCCCACTCGGAGAAATTAAATATTTGATATTTTCAAATTTAATATTAAATTATTAAATTATTTCAAATTTTCATTTTTTTGTCTCCGTTAATTTTTTTATGATATTTGCTTTCATGAATTGTTTGTAATGGTTAGTAAAACAATATTCTTCAATAAGTGTAGAATAACACTTTAAAAATATCTAAAGACATACAAGTAATGTCGTACACATATGTATGTACATCCAATACCAATCTGTAAATAGACAAACTATTTCCTATTACACCTTTGTTAGACATCATCGCGTCCGGCGAATGTGTTCATTTGCCAGTGACAGGTGATGCGGGTGACCGAACATACATACATAAGTATGTACGTATATGTGTTTAATTTTGTATCTGCATTAGAGTAGGAATTTAGCCATGTTACTAATATTATGAGGCATGTCGTGGCGCAGTGGCACAACCATGTGACTGTAAGCGCGATAGTTTGTGGGTTCGATATCTATACGAGAAAATGAAATATTTAATGTTTTCACTTATGATATTTAATATTCTTATTTCACTTGCTCTGGTAATGAGGCAAAGCGCGGCGTTGAGTTCCGCGCTTCAACACAAAGGCTAATTAATTATTGATTTTATAAATTAGTATTGACATGTCCGCGGGTTCGCCCGCTTAGAATTACACTATTTTATTTACTAATCTCAATCAGTTTGTTGTTCAATATCTATGCTTAAACACTAAAATGTCACCTAAATGAATAAATATTTTAGCAACAAATTAGCAATTTTGTCGAACTAAATATTATAAATGGACGTAACTTTTTTATTTATTAACCAATTGATATAATCAAAAATACAGTAAAAGTAAAATGGGCAATTGGGAACAAGCGTGTGAATGTAAAGACGACGGTTGTGGGATCGATTCCTGCTCGGTGAAAGAATTATTTAAAGTTTTATTAATTTCTTGCTCTAGTAAGAAGACAAAGCGCCGCGTAGAGTTCCCCCACTAAAAACGCATCACCTCCGTCTGCGGAAGGTGGGAAACGGAAGTGGCGCAACGGAAGTCTTAACACAAGGTTCCTTCCACCTATAGAATTAAATAACGGGATAAAGCGTAAAGTTTAAAAATACTGTACTTTTATAACATCCTAACACAAAACATTGAAAAAAAGCATTACTGAAACAAAATTCAACCTATCAAAGCGTTGTATGTATATTTTTAAATTGTATTTTTGAGTGGAGGCTTCTAATTACGTATTCCTATTACATCGGCTTTGACGGGAGCTATTGTAACTGTAGAGGTATAATTATACTGTAAGCAAATATTAATTGGATATTTTTATTTTGGAAAATATACTTGGTTTTTAATTAATTATAATATAAAAAAGACGTTGATTGTGGCGCAAGGGCACAAGCCCTGTAGTATTTACAGTCATAAATGGTACACGGGAACCTACAGGGGTTCAATATCCATTTGAGGGAATTAAATATTTTATATATTTACATTTTCTCGCCCTGTTTCGTCAATTAACACATAATGAATCAAATACGGCAGAAAATAGGGGCAGGGGGAGTCTTAATAGGAACGGAGTGTCTTAACACTAGGTGCCTAATTTACTATCCTGCCATGTGCGGTAAATATAGGTATAGTAAATTAGTTAAATGTAATACACATTTTTGGAGTGCTTGAACGTTGCGGTTGGATTTCATATTTTACTATAAATATTTTACTATAAAGAGGGTATTTTTCTGTCTTAAAATTTATATTGGGATCATCCTGGTGTAGGGACGGTAGTGGGTTCGGGCGTGATTGGGAGAAATAAAATATTTTATATAAAAAAATATTCGTACTGAAAACGAGGCAAAGTAGCAATATGCAATGCCTAAAGAATTCTTCGGAAATTCGGGAACGGTAATGTACTAATGGGAACGTATAGTGTCTTAATACTAGGTTTAAATTTAGTATTTTTTCTGCTTTCCTAAGTGTGGTATAACACTTTAAAAATAGTAAAAATAGGTTCCCAGGTTCCTTACGCCTACCTCTGGGTAAAAAATTGAAAAGATTTCCCATTTTCTTTTGTTATGAATGGTATAGAAAATTATAACATTTTTAAAATATTTTATTAACTCCCTCTTCCTTCGATCTTTATTTGGACGATATTTATAAAAATCTCTGTACAAAGATTATAACAATATACAGACGTAGTAACAAGCGTAATTTGAGGCATTTCGTGCTAAGAGGCTGAACTCAACGCCGCGCTTTGTTCCATTACCAGAGCGAGGAAAATGAAAATATTAAAGATTCAATTCTCAAGTGGGAACGAACCCCCAACTTATAGTGTTTACAGTCACATGTTAATACCCCAGCGCTACGTACGCCATGCCATATATATCCAGTTTGTAAATATTATACAATCAAGTAAATTAAAAGTGAATCTCTAAACTATTTCCTATAGAAACGCATAAAAAAAAACGTAAAAAATTCAAATTCAAATATTTTATTTAAAATAAGAAGTTACGAGCATAATTTTTTTTTAACGTCAAACAATTTACCACTGCACCGGTTCAATAAAGTTACTGCCTCAGACCTGAAAATTCTAGGACCTTTTTTGGGATCTTATTATAAAAGCGTATACAATGACCCATAAAAGAATTATGGACTCGATGCAATCGAGTTACAGCCACACTAAGCCTATTTCTAGTAGTCATTAATATACATCACCGATTTTAGTAAATTTATTAATATTTCTCTTAACATACATAACATTTTCAAAAATACATAATACACTTACGTTCTATATCTATACCAAATTCGAATTTAAAACTCCATAAAGGCGTTAGCACCTTTGATATGTCACTTATCCTCATCAAATATTCTGACTTGAAATTACTGTAGGAATATAAATAAGATGGTCTTGTAATTGCTGACGAGACGTTTTCATCATTCATAGCCAACGTTCTGTAAATTCGTCGAATACGCTCCCAGTAATTTCCCATTTGAGGCTTTGGTAATTGAGTACTGGGGCAAGTGAAGTTGTAGGTGCTTGTGAATACAAATAATGGTGAAACGTTAGTTTAGCTTATAGTATTAATAGAAATTATGGGGAATTTACTGTACTGTCATACTCACAGATTTTTGTTATAAAATACAATATTATTACCGTTTACTTTTAAGAAAAATTAAAAAGAGTACAATTTTTACAATTATACAATACCAAATTCGCACTCGCATTTCAACGATGCTCTCGTTAAATGCCGTTGAAAATTGAAACTCGCCACAAATAAATGTTTGCATGTGAAATATATATTTCGAACAATAATTCACTCAACCAATGTAACGTGAAAGGGATTTGCAGCCGCAACACTTGTCAAGCTGGTATATATTGTCGCGAGCGTTTACATGGCAATTTAAATAAAATTGCAATACGTAAATATTGGTTGGCCGTTGCGGCTCAGTGGAACTAATTGTGTGGAAAAAGAATTACAGGGGCTTGTCATGACACAGAAGCTCAAGTGTAATATGAATGCTATAGATTATGGGTTCAAATCTAACTCAAGCAAAATGAAATATTAAAAATTTTCATTTCTTCGCTCCATGAGGAAAGGCGTGGCGTTGATTTTCGCCCATCAATACGCAACGTAGAGAACAGGGAAAGAGATCAGTGTCTTAACACTAGGCTAAACAATATTTTAATTTCCTTGCTCAAGACAAAGTTTTTTTTTATGAAAAGGACAAGGCAAACGAGCGTACCGGTCACCCGATGGTGAGTGATCACCGTCGCCCACGACCCCGTGTAACACCAGGGGAGCTACAGGTGTGCTGCTTGCCTTTAAACTGGAGGTAAAAGCGCTTTTTGAAGGTACCTATGTCGTATAGACCTGGAAATACTGCCGCGGGTAGGCCATTCCACATAAGTGTGGCGCGTGGAAGAAAATTCCTACGAAACCGCACAGTAGTTGAATGTCTAGATGATATGGATGGTATTTTGGTTTATGACGTACTGTGTGGTTAGAAAATTTAGGGGCAGGTACCAAGTCAAATAGTTCGCCCGAACATTTCCTATGATAAATGCGGTAGAGGACGCACAGTGAAGTTACATCGCCAGTTCTGTATCAACATGCAACGTCTCGAATGTTGGACGGAAACTGGGAAAAGGTGATTATGTCCAGATAGGCTTTTGCCTCACACTATTTATTCAGTATACAGTGTGAAACTTAATAAAAACTGGAGTTTACAGGAATAATATTGTCTATAGTATAGTGGGAATAGACGTGTCTTAATGAATATAGCGTCTTAAAACGAGGCTCTGAGGTTCCATATTCCTACACTGCTATATGCGGGATACTCCATGCAAGCAAAAAAAATGTGAAAGATGATTACGATGTTATGAACGATGTTGTTTTACGACGATGCTTAGTTATAGGTTATTTTTTACATTAAAAAAAATAATATTAGGGGAGAAGTGACTGTTCTGTAAAACGAAATCAATAAGTTAAAATCATGTAAAAATATCGTATGTTTTGTAGAAAAAATCTTCATTTTAAGGTAAAATAATAATTATTTTTAAGGATTTTTAATAAATTATACTACTTAAAACAAGGTACTCATGAAAAAACAGGTTACACATTGTTTGTTCTTTTCTCAGTTTTATTCTGAATCCCGCATATAGGAGGGTAGGCAGAAAGAACTTGGGAACTTAGATTTAAGAATCTCAACGCCGCGCTTTGTTAGAGGGAAGGAATGAAAATATGCAATATTTCATTTGTAAACATAAAATATTAATTGTTCGTTCTTTTTTAAACTTTTCACTAGAAATAACCAGTTACAAAATAAATAATAAATAATCGTACACTCAGGTACAATTAAACTGAAACTGAACCAAGATGCGACCTAAATATTATTACATTCACAGAAACTAAACAAAACTT
>DWMZ01001219.1:0-17228 GCA_018249855.1 Eueides tales michaeli
GAATTGAACCTACAAGCTATTGCGTTTACAGTGGCACATTTGTACCACTGCGCCACTACATGCCTATAAAAATATATTAATATTTTGTTTTTAATAGTTTATTATTAATATTTATTATTTACTTATTTTAAAATAAATTACAGGGCGTAATAAGAAAAACCGTATCCGACGATCTTGTGGAGAACATATGGGAGGCGCAGCATATGGACAAGATAGTGCCCTCCCTGCTGTACAACATGCAGGTGGGTGTTGTCTGGCTCTGATGGCTTTTGTTAGAGGGAGATAGGTGTGTGTGTGTGTGTGTGTTTATAATGGTTTGAAGTGGTTTCGTATTGTCTCTTTCTAATTGCAAATGTTAGAGGGAGATAAATGTATGCGTGTTTGTATTGGATTGTATGAAGTTGTTTGAGGTGGTTTGTTGTTGTCTCTTTCTGGTGATCTAACTGGTAATATTTGTGTGCGTGTGAGCGTGTGCATGTGTGTATTATAATGGTTAATATGAAGATATATATCGCATATAAAACTTTTTCATTCATCAGTTTTCACCAGATTTTGGAGGCGTTGCATATTGCATAGCGTATATCAATGCCGCTTTTAATCTCGTTACCATAGTTAATGATTAAAAACATTAAATATTTTAATATTTTGAAAGGGTATCGAACCCACAAGTTGTAGAACTTGCCCCAAGACAAGTCAAAATCATATGCTGTTAGTTCCAATAAAAAAATTTTAATCTCCGACGCAAAAAGAGAGGTGTTATAAGTTTGACATGCTTCTGTGTCTGTTTGTTTGTGACACCGTAGCTCCTTAACAAATGATCCAAAATTGACTACAAGTCAATTTTTTTTTATCATTGCTGCGGTTCCTACTTATATCTTATGGAAATTTAATTTGCATTGATAGTGAAGATTTTTTTTAAATTTATTTTCTAAACATATGTCACAGACAGCGGAGAAATACGAAACTCTGTCGTGCCTGGAGGCGGAGGCGCGCGAGGGGGAGGAGGAGCCCCCGCGCCTGGCGGAGGCCTGCCTGCGCGAGCTGGTGGGCCGCGCCTCCTTCGGGCACATCCGCAGCGTGCTGCGCCCCGTGCTCACGTGAGGGCCCTGTGCAAGCACTTTTGTTTTATTTTATTTTATTTATTTATTTTTTTAAGGGAAACAAACAGTACATTAAAAATTAATAACACACTAAAATCAAAACATAAACCAATAAAGTTTCCGCAGCTTAATAACACTTGTATCTAAGTAACAATATTTTATCAGAAACAACAATATGCTAAGAGAAAAAGAACAAATAAACAAATACGTATAAACATAAACATACAAACTTTTACATATATTTAACACATCGTCGCCTAACCAATCTATTATTATAAATTTTTATAAAAGTTTCCTTGCACAGTTTTTATAAGAATTAATTTTTAAATTAAATATGTCCAAATCATTAAACTTTAAGTTGTACTTTTTGCATGCACGTCAAATAAAATTATTAGAGGCATATTTTGTATTACACATAGGAACTGAAAATACAAGGTTTACTACGTGCACCTAACCTATGACAAGCAAAATTAAGCTTACTTACAAGAAGAGAAAAATCGATCATATCATTTACTACCTTTCAATTCTCATGGTATAAATTTTGTATTGAGGATTCCAACATGTGGAGCAGTATTCCAAGATTGATCGAACCAGAGCATTAAACAATGTGATGAGGGTTTCAGCCCGTTTAAAATCTTTAGATACCCGCAACGCAAAGCCCAACATTTTATATGCTCTTTGAGTCATAATGTTAATGTGTGACGCAAACAACAACGATCTGATTTGCCGTCGAGCTTATAATTAAAGATTATGGGATTCTTTTTCCTGCTAAATGTGATTGTATTACATTTATTGATATTCAAATATATATAATTAGCATCACAATAGGATATCAGTCTAAACAAATCCTCTTGTAGTAAAACACAATCTTTTAAAGTTTTAACTTGCTTAAATATTTCCATATCGTCGGCAAAAAGGAGGATTTTAGAATTATGAAAACAAGTTGTAATATCGTTTACAAACATAATAAAGAGAAGTGGACCAAGATGTGAGCCTTGAGGAACGCCTGAGGAAACTGGAAGAAACGCGGAACAATGACCTTTCATAGCAACTGCCTGACTGCGATTTCTGAGATATGAACAAAACCATGGAAATAAATCTCCATGCACACCAAATTGCTGCAATTTTTGAATCAATAATTCGTGAGAGATTTTATCGAATGCCTTTGTATAATCAGTGTACACAGCGTCCTGTAGATTATTATCCATCGAAAAATAAAGGTAATCCAGAAATTCGCAAAGGTTGCTTTCTGTAGACTTAAGAGCTACAAATCCATGTTGTTCGGAGGTTATAAATGGTCGAACTATTTGTGAAAACGTGTCATAAATTATTTTTTCAAATAATTTGGGTATAGAACTCAATTTTGAAATTGGGCGGTAATTAGATACATCATGCTTATTACCATTCTTGAATATTGGGGTTATGAAGGATTTTTTCCATTCCAACGGCATTCTACCTAACTTCATGGAGCTAGAAAATAACAAGGCCAATGGTTCCGCTGATTGTTGACAGCATTTCTGTAAAAATAAAGGGGGGATAGCATCTGGACCTGCACTCATACTAACATCTAGACGTTTTAAGTACCCATAGATTTGTGGTACAGTGAATGTGATCGAATTAATGCTTACCATATGTTTAGAAGCTGAGGTTTGGGCAATATTATTTTGTTTTTTGGGCTGGACCAAAATAAGAATTAAATAAGTCACATATTTTCATAGGGTCAGAAAAAGTAAGATCACCCAGAAACATAATATCCGGGAGATCATTACATTTACGTTTTGACTTTATAAACGACAAAAATGTTTACTGTTAATGCCAATTTTATATTCGATGTTACTAATAAATTTATTGTAACAGTCATCCTCTACTATTTTTTGTCTGTCTCTAAGTATAGCATAAGATCTATAATCTTTGTCTTGTTTATATATTCTCCATTTAGAATGATATTTTAATTTCTCTTTTTTTAATTTTTATCAATGCACGATTATACCAGACAGGGTATTTAGTATTAAAATTAGCTTTCTTAGTCGAAACACGCATATCTATAATAAAATTTAAGATTTTATAAAAACTTGCTACAGACACATCAATATTATGACCATTCAAGTTAGCATTCCAATCTACTCGAGAAAGATCTTCATTAATTGCCTTATAATCTGCATTTCTATATAATGTGATCAAATGCGATCTCCCGTCAGATAAATATACGCGTAATCTTGAAACAATAAATTCAAAAGCTGGATGATGCAAATCCTCCGACACGATTGGTTTCGAAACTCTGCTAACCTTGCACGTAATATTAGCGATTAGAAGATGTAAAATACGATTATTAACATTATTAAATTTGTTGTACTGACTAAAGTTACAGTTGCACGCTGTATCCCGCACGTGGCAGGGTGCGTGGTAGCGGGTAGCGTGAAGACTGAAATTGCATTTAATTGTTTTATTTCCTCGAGTGGGGATCGAACCCACAACCAGTCGTGTTTACAGTCACAGGCTCCTGCTCCACGGTGGGTCTCTCAGTTTTTATTCATACTTTTTTGTTTCAGACACTTCGATCGTCACGAATTATGGGTGCCGAACGACTTTGCCGTGCATACGTTTAAAATCATTATGTTTTCTATTCAAGTAAGTCATTTTTTTATATTTTATATTTGGTCTATAGTTATGGTTTCAAATAGAATACAGTTGTACGATATTTGAATGTTACTTAATTTTTTTATAAGTAAAGTTAATACGTCTTTTAAAATGATTGGCATAACATGAATCATTGAATTTTAATAATAATGTTATTGTCTCTGCTACTGAATCAAAATGTTTCAATATCGGTAGATAGTGAGGAACGAAAGTGCTTTTATGAAAATGCAGTCTCTTAAAAAATAGGTTCCTAAGTTTACTCTGTGTACTCTGCCATGTGCGCCAGTGTAAAGTTATAAAAAAGTAATATAAAATGTTTACCTCTCTAGGTAGACATTTTATATCACTATATATCACATTTTATATACACAAACTCTCTAGTTTACAGGTTATTTTTGATTAGCGAAATAAAAATAATCATAAGAATAGTTTTATTATGTGTTGTACATATTTGTCCTCGGATTATGGATTATCTGAACACTTGGGGGAATATGTGCATATTTCCCCTAATCTGGTCCCCCCGTCTCTTTCCCCTCTTTTAACCTTTAATTGAAAAATGAACGGTATTTTAGTAATAAACTTCAATTTAAATTGAATGTAAAACATTTCGAGCGCCGCTTGTGAGTTAACTGTTATTATTTTTTTTAATAACATGCCTAAACATCTAGTTAATCATAACTGGATATATTAAATATATAATCTATATCTATGGAGTGTTTCAACACTATACCCGCGTGCCGCAGGCGCAGTACTCGTACAGCGTGGTGGAGGCGCTGATGCAGCACCTGGACGCGTGCGCGGGCGCGGACGCGCGCGGGCGCGTGCGCGTGCGGGCGGCGCGCGCGCACGTGCTCAGCAACATCGTGGCCATCGCCGCCGGGGACAGCGTGGGTGCGCATCTACAGCCAGCTCCGTCCCCACTCCGGGAGATTGAGCTAAATGCTTATATGAAACTAACTAAAAAACACTTACTATTTTTAATATTTCATGTTGTCGTTCGCTCTGGTGACAAGGAACGGCGTGGTGTTGAGTTCCGTTAGTTAATACACAATGTCTTAATTACGGTGAAAAGGGAACAGAACGGAGTGTCTTGACAATAGGTTCCTAAGTTCCTTCTGCCTACCCTGCTATGTCCAGAATATAGCGAGAAGTTGAAAATGTGTATATAAATAAATACTTTGCTTTTACAGTTACACATTAATAAACACACACATACATACTCAGACACACAAGTATATTTGTACACACTTACGCACATATCTACTTATTTGACAATTTATATATAAATGATAAGACATTCATTGACATTATATATTTCTGAATATATATATATATATATATATATATATATATATATATATATATACAATAATTTAAAAAAAAATCAATTACTAAACAATATTTCATGTATAATTATAAATAACATAATTATACAACTTAGTTGTACAATTATACAGCTTAGTTGTATAATTATACACAATAGTAATGAAATAAATACCCATTGCAGGTCCATCTGTGTTGGAGATAATCAACAATCTACTGACCAATCTACGGATATCTGTGGCCAGAGACTCTGAGGTAAAACACTTACATATGTAAATGCGGAGAAATGAAAATATAAAATATTTTATTTCCACGAGTGGGGATCGAACCCACAATCTGTCGCGTTTACAGTCAGACGCTTGTTACAACTGCGCTGTGACAAGATTCTATACATTATTAACTTTGGATATTTTTATTTTATTTTATTTATTGATCCACCAACGCTTGTTTACATCAGTTCAGACAAAAAATAGATAAACAATACACAAAATTATATCTAGATGCAACAAACACTTATAGGCAGATACATCATGCTCAAAAAAAACTAAATAATACTAACCTACTACTAAGCGCCGCCAACAAGATACAAAATAAAAGTAAATAATAAACAAATGAAAAACAAAAAACCAACTAACTGTAACATGGCTTTATAGTAGACTAATTTGAAACTCCAATCAATACTGGCTAAATTAAAATCTCCTAGAATACAGTAAATATGACAATTATCAAGTACAAGACTACAGTTGTCAACAAAATGATTTAACATTGTACTGTGCACCGGATATCGTTTTTCTTTACTAACTTTTCTTTACTAAGTGATATTAAATGTATTATTTTAAACAGGTAATTGGAAAAATCGTTTGTAGCGCATGGTGAGGCGTGCAATTGTAGGCACGACAAGTTGTGGGTTCAATCCCCACTCTATGAAATAAAATATGCAATATTTTCTTTCTTCTCACTCAACACTTCTTTTTCTTTCTCGCTCAACACGCAATGCGTCAAATCCGCGCGGAAAGTGAAGAATGGAGTGTCTTAACACTTGGTACCCAAGTTCCCTCTGTCTACCCTGCCATGTGCTGGATACAGCGTGATAATGAGAAAATAACATAATAATATTTAAATTACAGAAAGAATCGGACGAGCGTCTCTACCAGGAAGCACTGATAAATGCCTTGGGTGAGTTCGCGGACCACCTGCCCGACTTCCAGAAGATCGACATCATGATGTTCATAGTGAGCAAGATACCGGCGTCCCGCGGCAAGACCACCAAGGCGGACGCCATGCTGCAGAGTATACTGCTCAAGTCCTTGTTGAAGGTGGCTCTTTTTTTTTATTTGCTTGAAAAAAAACAAAAATAAAAATTAGTGAAAATAGAACGTTTTTTATTAAAGCAGTGGAATGTTACAAGATCAAATTTTAAAAAATGAAAGTTAAATGTGTACGTGCGCGCATGTGTGCGTGCGTGCGTCAGTTAAGAGCGTATGTGTGTATGTGTGTGTGTGTGTTATTCGATAAATAAAATCTTAAACTGTAGAGTGTAGGCTTTTTCTTAGTTTTTTGTTTTTTTTAATATATAAGGCTTTTTTTTTGTTTTACTTCCAGGTGGGAACAACATACAAAACGACAGAACTAAGCAAGGCCTTCCCAGCCGCCTTCCTAGAGGCGCTGCTGCGGCTGGCGGGGGGCGGAGTGGGGGGCGGTGCGGGCGGAGGCGGCGGGGGGGACGTGTCCGCGCGCGCCCTCCTGCAGCGCATACTGCACACGCTGCTGGACAGGCGGGGGAACGCGGCGCGCCTCGCCTTGCCCACGTTAGTACTGAGTATTTTTTTAATACAAAATAGTAATAAATTATTGAGATTAATGTGGCTTTAGTTCATATTTTTTTTAGCGTCACGCTGTTGGGAAGAGTAGGCAGAGAGAACTTAACTTAAAACACTCCGTTCCCCACTTTAGTTCATATTACTATATATAAATAATAAGTGGCATTTGTATGTATCTCCTCACACGTTATGCTGTTCTGGTATTATTTGGTACGGCAAAGACAGGCGAGTGACGTCACATCGTTATATATTTATCTCCTCGCTTGTCATGGAATCCTGGTACATGGAATCTTCTTAGAAGCGCTACTTCAGTTAATTTAAAGCCCTCCCTCCTTAAATAATTGTATGTGCGTATTATCAGTAGTACGTAACTCCTAGCACATCATGTTCTCCTGGTATCCGGTGTGTAAAACGTGGAGCTTGTGATCGATGATAAATGACGTCACTATTCACACTACGTTTGTATCTCCTTGCATATCATGCTTTCCTGGTACTCGTTAAAACCTGCGAGTGACGTTATGTATGTTAGCTTCTCATACTTCATGCTCTCCTGGTACTGACGCTGTAGTATGACTACAAATTTTTAGACAGCTTCCAATGGATGCGGGTTCAAATACTTCTGCAATTTTTAAGTATAATAATTTAAATTGTTTTTTTTTATTTTTAGTGTAGAATACGCAGAACTCGGTCTGCTAGTAGAGAAGTGCTCTCGTCCAGACCTGATCTTCATCAGCAAGCATGGATACGCTATATTCAGTTCGCTATATGATGGTAGGTTACTACTGATTACAGTTATTATATATATATATATATATATATATATATATATATATATATATATATATATATATATATATATATATATATATCTAACTTCACGCTGTATCACGCACAGGGCAGGGTAGGCAGAGGGGAACTTCCGAACTTGGTGTTAGAACACTCCGTTCCGTTCCTCTGTTTCCGCTGAATTTGAAGCATTGCGTGTTGAATGGTGGAGCTCAACGCCGCACTTTACCTTGTTTTCAAGAGCGAAACCATGAAAATATTAAATATTTAAATTTAAAAATATTACACATATCGCTTTTCCTCAAGTGGGGCATCGAACCCATAACCTGTCGTTTTCAGTAACACGCTTTTGCCCCTACGCCACGACGGGCCCCATTTTTAAATTACTTTCCTCCTTTTTTTTATTCAGCTTCACGCACAAGGCAAAGTAGACAGAGGGAACTTGGGAACCTATTTTCCCTACCTTTATTTTCCCTACTTTCCCCTGAATTTAAGGCATTGCAGTATGAGTGGTGGAACATAAAGCGCTTGTACCTCAGTACCAGAACAAGAAATATTATAAATATTTAATTTCCACTAAATGGAGTCGAACCCAAGTAAAAGTTTATATTTTCATCATACAGGTTTACAGCTGGAATCCAATACCTCGGAGAACATAAGCGCTGTATACACGACTCTAGCGCTGTTATGTATAGAGCTGGCCTCTGAAGAAACTGTATGTGACATGTTACAAGTTATATTGTCGTGAGTGTTGGTTTTTACCTTATAGTTCAAATGTTGGGTCCTGATATGTGATGGATATGGGTTTGAATTTTATTTAGGGGATTTTTTGTTTCTAGGTCTGGTTAGAGAATGTCTTGCATTGGTTTTATTTGTCCATGTTATGTTTATTATTTATTTGTTTTTTTTTTTAAATACAAAGTGAATAAAAGAGAGAAGGTAACAGTTGAATATTATTTCGCCAATACATAAGAGAGTATAGATATTTATTCCATTTTCATGCAAAAAGTACTGAATGGATTTAGTTGAAACTTTATAGTAATGTAACCTATCATCATAACATATAGGCTATTTTTTTTTTAATTTGAATATTTTTTTGGCTATACTATTATAAATTTAAGCTGGCTATGCCATGTTTTGGCATGCCATGTAAAAAAATAATAATTTCATTAGTAATCGTTTTTCTTGAAATTTGAAAAGTGACAGTAAAAAAATTAGCTACAAAATAGAGAATCATAACGCTTTTATCCTATTTATAAGCGGGTGAGCAGAGGAATCCTAGTGTTAACACGATTCGTTCTCTACACAAACATTTTGGAGACATTGTGTGTTGGCAGTACTCAACTCTGCACTTTGTCTTGTTACCAAAATAAGTGAATGAAAATCTTTAATTTCCTCAATTAGGAATTGAAACTAACAAAATTCTTGACTTATAAGTCTTAAATACAAAATATTTTCTTATATTCATTGTTTACTTAAATTCTTTCCTACTTAATAAATTTAGTAATTTAAATAACACTATTTATTCCCCCCACAGTATTCAACACTCAGCGATATCGAACCCGGTACTATCTACGGCGCAACAGTGCATGTTGCACGCGGTGTCTATATCGCTGGCGGCGTTAGTTCCCCACGTGCTCCTGCTTCCGCGCCTCGCCGAGTATATAGGGCAGGTGGGTACTAGGGGAGCATAAGGGATGTGGAAGTCGTTTTTATAACATGTAATGTAAAATGATAGTATCTATAGCGCCTCGCTTGGTGCATAGTCCAAGTTGGTACTAGGAAAGCATAACGGATGAGGAGATCGTTTTCATATTATGAGTACGATCTCATGTACTCTGTGTACGTAAACCAAGAGGGTACTAGGATAGCATAATAAGTGGGGAGGTCGTATACATACATATTATACAAGCATTCGAAACGCAATTTAGGCCAAGTGGGTACTAGGGAAGCATAAGGCATGAGGAGGTGGTCTTCATATTATACAAGCAATCCAAACGTGACTAGCCCCGCGCCTCGTCTAAGTGAGTGCCGGGTGCATAAGCTAAGTGGGTACTAGAGTAGCATAAGGGATGAGGAGGTCGTTTTCGTGACTTGCCCGCGCCTCGGGCAGAATGAAGCTAAAAAAGACATGGCCAAAAATATTAAACATTTCTCTATGCTACTGTGTCGCCATTGGTACCCAGGTGAATCCATAGAATGCTTAGAATATTTTAATTTTTTTTAATCAGCTTGAGGAAACTTTGGAACTTAGTGTTGAGACACTCCGCTCTCCACTTTCCACCAAATTTAAGGCATTGCGCACTGAATGGCAAAACTCGACACCGCTCTTTACTTTGTTACCCGCGCAAAGAAATTAAGATATTATAAAGTACTTTATCTCGAGCGGATATCGAAGCCACAACCTGTCACATTCACAGTTTATTTGTGTAAAAGTATACAAATAAAAAATATTAGAAAATTATTTAAGCCTGGCACATTTGTGGCAGGCTTAAATAATTTTCTAATATTTTTTTAATTGTATACTTTTATTTTAATATTTATTTTGTAATTAATCATAGATAATAGAAGCACGTCGTGAAGAAGCTCCGCATCTGTTGCCGCCATTGCTAGACGAGTATGAAGATCTGACGCCAGCGAAGATGCCGAATAAGCTGCCGTATTTGATGATAGATCAGGTGAAATATTTTTTATTTTTTTTTTCACATAGGGTAGACACGAGGGAACCTAAGGCACATAGTTACTCATTTTCTGTCGCTAATAGGTTTTGTTGGTTAAGTTGCGGAACTCAACGCCGCGTTTTGTGCCGAAGAAATTAAAAATATAATATTTTATTTCTCTAGGGAATTGAGTTTGAGTCTCTAAAATAATGATTTCCAACAAATCTATACATGATTATTGTCTCTATATGAAAGATATATAAAAATAAGGAGACTTATTAATTAATCCATGGGGGACGTTTATTCATGTAACAGCGTTCGAATTAGTGATTTTTAAAGTTCATGTCTGTTTGTCTGTGAGTTTGTACTCTCCGATATCGGAAATGGCGAAACAGACTAAAATGCAATTTTCACTATTATTTACTGTCAACATTTCCATGACATGTAGTGTTTTTTAATATTTTTTAAAGTGTTATTCCACACCTAGGATTGAAAAATACCTACAAAATTTAAAAACGTATAAAAGATTATAAAAATTATCCTGCTTCGTTCAAAAATTATTAGTATGATATAAGTGTTTGTTTTATTCTAATCGGTTAGTACATAAAAAAAGTTATGTCAATTTAAAATATTTACTTACCAAGATTTTTTTACCAACCACGGTTGTATGAGGTCTATGTTCAGCAGTGGAACGTCAAAGGCTGATGAAAGGATGATGATGATCAAATTTTTATAATGAATCTTCAATGTAAATATATCGTTTAAAAGCATTACTATTTTTAGAACACGGAATACCGTGCACTAATCTCAATTAATACATTGATATGAATAAATAGAATAATGCAAGATCAAGCGGGCGAAGTCGCAAGCAGGCGAAGTCGCAAGCTGGTCGCCGGTATCAAATATATTTAACGTGATATAATTTTACTGTACAGATGGCGCTGGGCGAGTGTCTGGCGGCGTGCGGCGTGGAGGCGGCGCGCCTGCAGGCCGCCTCGCCCTACAGCGCCGCCGCCGCGCTCGCGCACCGACACAGCTGGGTCGAGGCCGGTGCGTGCGCGCGTGTGCGTGTGTGTGTGCGTGTGTGTGTGTGTGTGTGTGTGTGTGCGCGTGTGTGTGTGTGTGTGTGTGCGTGTGTGTGTGTGTTTTGTGAATATGATAATAAAACATGTGAATAATAGTAAAGAAACGAAAAATTAAAATAATATCCGTTATTATGAAGATGATAATCCGTGACTCTTTTTAATTATCAAAAATGCTCTGACCATATAAGTCATATATAAAAATCTCGTCATATATAAAAATCAATATGGATAACTTGTAACAAACGTATAAGAATTTCGACGTAGTTAGGTACTTGTGGCTTAGTTTGTCAAAGCACGAAACGGGATTTGATCCCGCACCTCTTGGGAACCTTCCGTTCCCAAGAGGTGCGGGATCAAATCCCGTTTCGTTTATTTTTTTGTACATTTTCTACTAATTATATCAGCAACTCTTGTAACTAAATATAGACATAAAAGCATCTTGTTCACCAAACCATAAACATTGGACGCCAAACATGAACAAATACTGAATATTCGCATGTCGACAGCAGATATTTGCGTTCACACACGCATGCGCAAATGTTCAAAAACTGACATTCGTTACATCACTAATGGATATATATGTGTGTGTGTGTAACTTACAAGAGAGCATAGAATTCATCTTGCTCAGCTTCACGCTGTATCGGCGGAGCTCAACGCCGCGCTTTGCCTTGTTACCAGAGCGAAAAAATGAAACATTCAATATTTAAATTGAAAATAATAAATACTTCATTTCCTCGAGCGGGGATCCGCATCCACAACCTGTCGGTTACAGTCACACGCTTGTGCCGCTGCGCCACGACAGGCCTCAGAATTTATCTTAGTCTTAATATTTTTTGTATTGATATATATACTTGTAATTTTTTTATGTACGATGCTGGTATTTAGAAGGGTAGGCAGAAGGAACCTGACAATCTAGTATTAAAATACTTTTGTTCCTCATTTCTGCTTATTTCTGGTGGTTTGCGTAACACGTGACGGAGTTCCACGCCGCGGTTTGACTCGCTAGTCTTAACACTAGGTTCCCAAGTTCCCTCTGCTTACCCTGCCATGTGCGGGATACAGCGTGAAGCCGAGTGAGTTGTGTGTATGCCTTACCTATATTTAAAGATGTCTGTCTATATGTACAGGAGCGGTGCAAGGGCGCGACAGCTTGGCAGACATCACCGCCGCCAACACGGAACTTGATAGTGCCAACAGCTCGCCGGGCGTGCAACGCGTAAGTGCTTTTATATATATATATATATATATATATATATATATATATATATATATATATATATATATATATATATATATATATATATATATATATATATATATATCCATTTTTCGTGCATTTTATATATATATGTTTAAACGTAAAGGCGGTAGTTGTGTGCGAAAATGAATTCTTAAACATTTTCGCATACATACAATTTTAGTTAAATTATGTATATAAGTGTGGATGCGTGAGTGTTTGCTCGCGTGCATGCATGTGTGTGTATGAGTGTGTGTGAGTGTATGTGTGTGTGTGTATCCCGCTATGGCAGGATAGGCAGAGGGAACTTGAGAACCCAGTGTTAAGACACTCCATTCTGTTCCCTACTTTCCGCCAAATTTGAGGCATTGCGTGTTGAGTGGCCGAACTCAACGCCGCGCATTGCCTTATTACCAGAAAACAAAAACATTAAATATATAAACTGAAAATATTAAATATTTCATTTCTTCGGATGGGGATCGAACCCACAACCTGTCGATTACAGACACACGCTTGTGCTCCTGCGCCACGAAAGATTATTAACTCAATTATATATATTTTTTTTATTTATTTTGTAATTTAAAATATGTTGTAACAGCAAACTCAATATGACGATCTCGACGAAGAATATAGAATGTTCATAGAGAAATATAATTATAACTATCGTCCGTCCATGCATACGTTTGGAGCTTATGTAAATATATATTATATTTTGCTTCTTTATATTTTGTAGGGGTAGGGGTTCAATTCCTGGTTTGGGGGAGTGTTTACATTATTATTTTTAGCTTTACGCTGGTATCCCGCAAACGGTAGGGTAGGCAGGGGAAAGTTGAAAACCTAGTGTTAAGACACTCTGTTCCCCACTTTCCGCCGAATTTGAGGCGTTGCACGCTGAGCGGCAGAACCCAACGCCGCGTTTTGCCTTTAATGTTTTATTATTTATTTATTTTTTTTAATTAAGTTAGGATTCATAAAAGATACCACGATATTTTATTTGGTTAAATTATATCAGTTTTAGCGCTTGAACGTATTGTATATTGTCTTTATTCTCCGATTGATAAATATATTCTTTAATATTTTATTATTATGGAATTTATAAGACCTGTCGTGGCGCAGGGGCACAAGCGTGTGACTGTAAATGCGACAGGTTGTGGCTTCTTTCCCCAATTGAGGAAATGAAGTATTTAATATTTTGATTTTCTCAAGTTTTGTCTCTGGTAATCATTCCACTCAACACGCAATATCTCAAATTCAGCGGAAAATGGAGAATGTAGGGAGTCCTAACACTAAGCTCCAAAGTTTCCTTTGTCTGAGTTACAGTATAAAGATAAAAAAACGTATTTTTTTCATAAATAAGTTGTAACAAGCGTATATAAAAATTTCGATGGAGCTTGGTGAGAAATAATGGCTTAGTTGGTTAGTGCGCTTGGACGGTTTCCGAGAGGCGCGGGTTCAAATGCTACTTTGTTCAAATTTTTATACGTTTTTAAATTTAGTATTTTTTTCTTTCCCAATTTTGAAATAACACTTTAAAAATAGTAAAAATAATTTGCAGTTAATTTTTATATAGAATTATTTGTTTTGAAATTAAATTTTTAAATAAAAACAATTTCTTGAATATTCCATGTTAATTTTAGAGAAACGACAGTGACTTTTGGCAATGGAATCATGAGGTCGATGTTCCTTTACTTGATATAAGAAGAGACAAAATTGATTTGGTTACTATATGATAATATATATTTCTGTATCGTCGCAGTGCAAGGGCACAAGCGTGTGACCGATAGGTTGTGGGTTCAATCCTTACTTGAGGTAATTAAATATTTATTATTCGATATCATTTCTTTGCTGTGGTCACAAAGCGACGGCGTTAAATTCCGTTATTTTTTATACGAAATCGCCTCAAATTCTATGGAAAGGGGGGAATGAAACAGACTGAATGAAGCTACAAAAAATATCTTACTCTTGCGTGGGATTTTTATGTACCAAGCAACCTGCCATGATTTGTCTCGACAGTCTATAATATTTTATTAATTAAATAGTATTATATATGTTACTCAATTATATATATATATATATATATATATATATATATATATATATATATATATATATATATATATATATATATATATATATATATATATATATATATATATATATATATGGAACGAATTTCAATACAGTTATTAATATGGCGAACGTATAGCATCTATACTTGTTGAGTGATAATGAATTAGTTAAAGCCACGGTGAAAGTGAATGTTGGTCACTTGACAAGACATTGGTCTCACATACACAATAGTGTACAGGGAGCGTGTTAAATAGTATCATACATTGTGTAAACATTTAATATTTTATTTTGTGTAATTATATAATGTAAGTGTAATCATATTTTGTTTTTGGATCAATTTATTTTATTTTAAATGAAACACTTTTAAATTAATCGCGTATATTGACTTTTAAACATTTTTGGAAACCCGAGGTTTCGAACACTTTACAGTAGTCCGTGGTCACGGGTAGACCAGTAGAAATTCAATATACGCGATTAATCCGTTTAAAAGTGTTTCATTTAAAATGTGTAACAATCGCGAAAATCAAACAATTTATTTTATTTTTATTTTAGTTGTTAATTTAATGTACCTAATTGATTGTTATTATGATTTTGATTTGATATTGATTTGGATTATGATTTAAATTTTAATTTTATTATTAATTTTAATATTGATTTTGAATATTATCTATCATCATTTATTAATTCTATTATTTATCCCTTGTATTTTTTTTGTAATTGAATAGTTTTATTAGTCGTTCGATTTATCTTGTATGCAGCACCCGGCGGCGTCGGAGAGCGTGAGCCTGGAGGCGCTGCGGCGCGCGGCGGGCGGGCCGGGCGAGGCGGAGCGGCGCGAGGCGGAGCGGCGCCGCGCCACGCTCAACTGCGCCTTCCGCACCGCGCCCTTCGACCACCTGCTGCATCTCACTCAGCCCAAGGTAGCCTCATTCAACACTATATTGTGCCTACTAATTGTATTATGATTATCTTATTAATGTAAGCAAAAATCACTGTCCATATTTGGCACCTAAGTAACGAATCGATATCGGATATGTTACATAGTGAATTAATAAATTAAACATATAAAATATTAATATTACAATATCCTTATTCAATTGCCTTTTATTATATGAACTTCTCAGATATATCCACATAAATGCAAAATATATATTATCTTCTTCTTGTTTAGTTCATACATTTGAATATACATATTAAAAAAAATGTTATCGTTGCTTCGCTCTGGTAACACGGTAAATCGTGGCGTTGTGTTCCGCTATATATATTTTGTATGTATAGGTGACTTTTAAATTTATAAAAACTGCAGGGTGACGCTTTATAATTCATAAAAATGGACACCAATTTCCTTTGTTCTGGCTTCGTTTTTTTCACGCTGCTTCACACTATATCCTGCACATGACAGGGTAGGCAGAGGAAACTTGGGAACCTTAAGACTCTCCGTTCTGTTTCCCACTTTCCACCGAATTTGAGTAGTGGAACTCAACGCCACGCTTTGTCTTCTTACCATAGCGGAGAAATGGAAACATTTCATTTCTTCGAGTGGAGATCGAATCCACAGCCTGTCTCATTTACAGTCACACGCTTGTACTCCTGCGCCACGATAGGTCTTGTATTTCACAATTCATTAATTAATGCAATTATATATTTTTTTAAATTTTTTCATAATATTAAACGCATATTTAATTCGAAACGTCCATATATTTATAATATTTCCAGTACGAGATAAAAGACAAACTTGAGGAAATATTCAACTCGCTCTCCGAGGAGCCGTTGCTGTCGAGCGGAGGCTCCCCCGGGGGGCCCAAGCCCCCGCCCTATACTAAGTACTTCCCCGAGCTCTTCCTGTATTAAACTATATGTAAGTATTCTTAATATTTTTTAAATTTTATTCCACACAAAAAACTAAGTTTCGAAAGTGTTTAAAAATTTGAAAGTAGCAGGATTTGAACCCGAGCCTCTTGGAAACCGTCCAGGCGCTCTGACCAACTAAGCCATACGTTCTTATCAGGCTACGTCGAAAAATATATACTATATAAGTATACGTAACTTGAATTGTTCAATGGCCGACATAATAGTCAGTATAAGCAGGGGCATAAGCATGTGACTGTAAATGGGGCAGGTTGTAGGTTTGATTCCGCTCGATTTAAATAATTTATGTTTTCGTTTATTCTCTCTGATATTAGGACCAAGCGCGGCGTTGATTTCCGCCACACGACTCGCAATCGCATCGCATCAATTTAGACGGAATGTGGGGAACAAAACGGAGTGTCTTAACACTAGGTTCCCGAGATCCCTCTGGCTACACTGCGATGTGCGGGATAGTTTTGTAGTTTCTTTTGCTGATATATTGATTATTTATAATATTAAATTCAAATATTATCGCTTTATATGTTATAATAATAACTAGGGGGCTCCGCTCCCCCCCCCCCACCCTCGCCCCTCCCCTCACCCACGCAAACGAAAATTAAACGAAAAAACATATATCAATCAGCTTCTTAATTGTACACCTT
>DWMZ01001220.1:0-17224 GCA_018249855.1 Eueides tales michaeli
CTATTGTCCAACTAAGTTCGGTCTACCTATTCCCTTCAGAATCCAGTCATACACACTCTAACCGAGAATATATAGCTGAAACAAACTACCATCTAAACGAGTTGACGACTGTAGCGAATGACAGCGCCTCCAAATTTACAACGAAACAAAGACAAATATTTTGTAAGGTGGCTCAAAGTGCCTAAATCAAGGAACTGGAAAAACATATATGGCAAAGGTAATTCTGGCTGAATTGAGACGACAAAAAAAGATTTCTCTTACTTTGGCCTCTTCAGGTATTGCTGCCACATTTCATCCAGACGAAAAGACGGCACACACAATGCTTAAAATCCCAATCAGTTTGTATAGAACAAAAACACCAACATGTTCTATTGCACAAAATTGTGATTAAGTAAAATTGTTTTAGGATTGCTGCCCTATCGTATCTACCATGTCTCATAAAAAGGCCATAGAGGCCGTTGATAGAATGTTGCGGTTTATTCGTCGAAATGACAGGACAATGGGCTTTATTACAATTTTATTATCAGGTGATTTCAGGTAAACTCGGCCAGTTTTAAATTGCCGCCAGAGCTAATAAAATCAACGCGTAATAAACTAATATTTTCAATCAAAATGAAAACTTGAGCTTGGTAGTTGTTCATATTCTCAAGAATTTTTTGAAATATTATTAAATGTTGGGGAAGGTCTTTTTGGTTTTATTATCAGTAATTTGGTTATTTGATGTATTGACGTTATTGCTTTGTTTAAAAACTCCTTTTGAGACACTGTTTGATCTGGGTATAGATCGGTATGATTGTTTTACTTTGTTTTTCTTGCTGGCTCTTATTGTACTATAAGCAACTTGTGCTTGAGAATCGAGGTTTGACTCTGGTGAAGCCGCCAGTGTTCTTTTATCATTTGATTTTAATCAAACAATAAAATAGATATCGGGTGCCACGTGCGAACAGAATGAGTGGCGCTTTAATGCACCTACCACTAACGAAATGCTTGGATTATTCGAAAACGACAACCATTAGATCGCCTTTTTTCTCTTTGCCGCTCCTCATCAAAAGCAAGGGAATTGTTTGCCATTTTGGTAAGTAATTTTGGGATATAAATCCCTTTTGAACCATGGGATAAGTAGTTTATTAGCAATTTGTGAAGATATATTTAACATAGGCTACAAACACCCACGACCATTGACGTAATAACAAACGTGGCTTTAACTATTATCGAAGATAAAATGATATCGATATCTGGCAAAAAGCTGGCTGATTTTGGTTTGCCGTCACCTCATAGAAGACGAGCTTTGTCAAGTGATATTGTGAGAGGGATGAAATGCTGCACCACAGTTTTGGAAAAAAAATGTAATGAAATGAAGCCTCAATTACTTTCCGAATAACAACATGTTTACAACATAATCTCGCAGTGCGTAAATAGTGTAGAAGGGCAACTCATTTCCTTTGACGCACCCGGAGGTATTGGTAAAACATTCCTGCTGAATTTATTGCTTGCTCGCATTCGTCAAGACCGTAATATAGCCCTGGATGTAGTATCGTCGGGAATTGCAGCCACTTTACTAAACGGTGGACGGACTGCTCATTCGATATTTGAATTACCTTCGGATCTTGCAAGTAAAGAAAATCTAATCTGCAATATAAGCAAAAGCAGCGACCGCGGTGCTCTTTTACAACAATGTAAATTAATTGTGTGGGACGAGTGCACAATATCGCACAAGCGCGCATTTACGGCTTTGAACCGAAGCCTGAAAGACATCCGCAGCAATTATGCCCTGATGGGAGGTGCTGTTGTTGTACTCGCTGGTGATTTTCGACAAACTCTTCCAGTTATCGAGAGGGGTACACCAGCAGATGAAATGAACGCGTGTCTCGAGGCTTCGGCACTTTGGTCCCATGCACAACTCTACAATGGTATTGAGTAGGCTGGAAACTGATCATTTTCACAAACGGATTTTGTAATCCAGAAGCTACCGAGGAAAAACTAACTTACCAATGTATTTCCCGTTTATTTATTTTTTTGAAATAATGAGGAGTTAAAAATAATGGAGGAGAATGGTTGTGTGAGAGAGCAGTGCTGTAGCCAAAAAATATTTTGTGAACAATATAAACAACAAAATATTAGATGTAATAGACGGTGCATCGAGAATGTACACGTACATAGACACGCTGATAGCAAGCGATGAGAGCATTGCGTATCCAGTGGATTTTCCAAACTCAATGAAATTGACGGGCATACCGCCTCATAAGCTGGAGCTTAAAGTTGGCGTCCCACTTATGTTGATGCGTTATCTTGATGCCCCGCGACTGTGCAATGGCACAAGATTACAAATCAGCGAACTGGGAAGAAACATTCTGCGAGCAACAATACTCACGGGGGCAGCTAAATGCGAGAGCGTGTTGATTCCCCACTTACCCATTTTACCACATAATTTGCCCCTCCAGTTCAAAAGGCTGCAATTTCCCTTGAAGTTCCCTTGAAGGCAGTCGCCATGATGATAAACAAATCCCAGGGACAAACCTTATTATTATCAAAATCTATTGATTGCAGCGTGATTGAATGACAAACATGGTATTCCAAATTTAAACAAAATGCGTGTACTTATGTTCGCGCGTAAGAAGTTGTACTTCTTTGGCATCACTAAAAAATATTTTTTAATTGTTTGCAAATAGTAAATTACAATAAACTTAATTTCAATGAATTCATTTTTTTTTACTGTACAGTTATTTAACATAGGCAGGACATAGGTTTTATTTGATTTCGAATATTTCTACACCTGTTGCAGAACAGCAGGGAGATTCAAGATAAACTAGGAGAAATAATTAAATATGTCAATAATAAAAAATGTCAAGGGTAATGTCTCGTCTTGAGAATGGTCTACTATGAGATATTAAAATTGAAGATCTAGAAAATGTCATGAACAACCGTTAACAGTCCAGCTTATCTATAAGAAATATTAAAATGCTGTCTTAACAAAAGTTACTGAGCGTGGTGAGCATTTTGCATTGACATATTAAAATCGAAGATCTGAAACATGTCATGAACAATCATAACGGTCCAGCTAAAGTATAAGAAATAACAAAATACAGCATTAATTAAAGATATGCTGCTTGACAGATATATCTATCGACATAAAAAATAAACATATGGAATATCTGGTACAGAAATATAAATTATAACAATAAACAATAAAATTTCGGCTTAGCTAAAGTTGTTCATTGCGATGGGTAAATTTTAATTAAATTGCTATATTAAAATGGAAAAAAATATACTATTTTCTTGCACGTTAAATATTTTAACTAAAAAAGCATGCAAAGTAATAAAAGGTAGTAATAGAATATATATTAGTTTTAAAATTTAGACGCAATATTAAATTTACTATGGGTCGACTATCGACTTTACGTGGTGCAGGAAAGACCCTGCCACTTTATTGACGTTTTCGTGTGTATCAGTACGCAATTAGTATAATGTTAGCCTGGGAGAAGCTTCGATGTTCATCTAAATTTAAATCGTTGGCTGTCGTCAAAATCTATGTATTATATGTTAAACACAATCTTAAATTAGTGATGAAAGTAAACATAATGAGGTAGTAGAATCAAATATAAACGGGTGGATGTAATACGATAATACGTTTATGTAATCGCTTATACTTTTTAAATCTTTGTCTGAAGAATATAAAAAATATAAGAAAAGAAAAAATATATAAAAACGTCTTAGCTAAAGCTCTTCAATAAGATGGGTAATTTTAATGTTTTATACTGTTAAAACAGCAGCTTTAAATGACGAGAGAGACGAGAGTTTTTAAAAAAAATATTTATGTATCCATTCGAATTAAACCGATAAAATTTATTAAATTAAAAAGTGTTATAATTGCGAAAATCAAAGATATTTTTTTCTTAAAAAGGATGTTTTCATATGAGTGTATGTTTTTACGAAAAAATCCCATCGTAATAGTGGTTAAGATTTCTATTAGCCTGTTGTTCCACGATATTCGTGGACCAATTTCTTATTCCTTTTTAAATCTATTGATAGTGTTCCTTCGTTTCAAGCAACTTGCAGGGCACTTCGGCTACTTGAAGACGAAATTCACTGGGACCAGTCTTGAGGAATCTTGCGTTAGAGATAGTACAAGTAATTTACGAGAGCTATTCGCTATAATGTTCTATTTTGTGCCAAGGCCATATTATAGGACTGCCAACCGATGAAAGAGCAACTAAGAGCTCCCTTTGTTCTATACAGGATATTATTTTTTCGATTGCAGGCAGTTCTCTTACTGACTTCAGTCTACCTATTTCCTTCAGAATCCAGTCACACACGCTCTAACCGAGAATATATAGCGGAAATAAACTACTGACTTAAAGAGTTGATGACTATAGTGCATGAAAGTGCATCTAAATAGAGAATACATAAATGAAATAAATTTACAACTGAAAAAAGACAAATATTTTGTAAGTTGGTCCAAAGTGCCTAATCAAGGAAAGGAAGCTGTGTATTTCTTAGATGCTCCAGAAGGCACTGAAAAAACACATCTGACAAGGGTAATTCTAGGTGAATTACCTGAAGACGCCAATGTAGGAAAATAACATTTTTCCTACATTGGCCTCTTCAGGTATTGCTGCCACATTACAATATTTGAAATTCCAATCAATTTGTACAGAATAGAAACACCAACATGTTCTATTACACGAAATTGTGATAAAGTAAAATATTTCAGGATTCCTGCCTTATTGTATGGAATTAGTCTACCATGTCTCATTGAAAGGCCATAGAGGCCTTTGATAAAATCTTGCGGTACATTCGTCAAAATGACAGGCCAATATTGCAATTTTATTATCAGATGATTTCAGAGAAACTCGGCAAGTTTTAAATTGAGCTTGGTAGTTGTTCATATTCTCAAGAATTTTCTAAAATATTATTCTAATGTTGGGTAAGGTCTCCTTCTTGAAGAGAATGGTCAGATCAGAATTCCTGTAATACTTGACAAAGTGATCAGCTTCGAGATGGAACTTATTAATTCAGTATTTGAAGACATTCATAACATACCATACGCTCGAAAATTCGTGGCTATATGAATGCGCTATTTTGACCCCTAAGATAATCAAGCACATGGCACAACAAATAAAATGCAGATTTTCTTGAGAGGAAAACTGCCAATACAGTGTATAAAAATTGAGGAAAAAATTCGCGGCTTATTGGCAAATATTTACAAAAGTAACTCTAGAACTAAATGATTATTATACTAAAGATTACTTTAAAGCTCATGTTGTTGGAAGCAATTATATCTTTAAATATTGTCACATATAATCAAAGACTATTTTAAAAAAATCTGAGGTTTTCCAAACCTTTACAAATCAGTCAATTCATATTGTGTAATAAAGTCTTATGGTATCTATTGAATAGACTGTACGTCTTTATATTTTATACAAGTTAAACAGTAAACGGACACTTTAGGAAGATATGGCTTGATATACGAGTATACATGATAGAGATCATGATCGAGTCGAGCTGTGCGCGGGCGAAGCCGCGGGTAGCAGCTAGTAGTTAATAATAAGGGAAAAGGCTAACACAAAGTTAATTATTGAATAAAGAAGAAGAAAGCGAGGTTCGAAGTAAAGGACAATAGGCAAGACAAGACAAGAGAAGAGAAGATGAAACTATTTCTAATAGAAGTACGGTTACCGCTAAATGCTAAGTGAATAATATATTATAATTTATAATATGCGTAATAGTTCTATCAGGTGTATGTAACTTTGGCCATAGTTACAGGAACTGAGATTCATTTGAAAGCATTTCATGTAGCATTATCAGCCTAGATGTATATTTATTAGCCCATGCTAAAATAGAGATGTTATGACTTATCTGTCTGTCTGTGGCAGCATAGCTCTTGAATGAAAGAGCCTATTTAAGTTTTATTTTGCTTATGTAAAGCCTCATCTATCGGGGTGATTTTTGTTATGTTTTATGAAAATCAGATTAGCAGTTCAAAAGCTACAAACATTATGGGAAGATGTATGAGGAGTAATTTTTGAAGACAGGTGTTTTTTTATGAAAATTTTGTCTGTAATTTTTATATTGTAATACACAAATACAAGAATACACTCAACTTATTATTAGCTTTATTTACTATACTACAATAACATATCAATGCCAATGTCAATTTAATACTTAAATTCCTATCGACGTCTGTCTCGCCAAATAGAGATCAATGTCACCTTCTGATCGGGTCTGTATCTGAATATCTCGTGCATGTCTCTGTACCACTTGACGGAGTGCAGTCTCTGCTCGTCCATGCGGAAGTGACAGCTGAGCTCGGCGGCGCGCCGCGGGTCCGCGTACAGCGGGACCTTCAGCTGAGTTATCTCGTGAGCTGATGTTAATGCTGAAACAAATTATTTAAAAAATATTGTTTGTTTAACGTGTGTTATGTTTTATGTAGCGTGACGTGTGGAATACGTGAGTAATGGAAGTGTCATAATGAAACTGAAATATATTAACATTAGGTTTCCAGGTCTCCTCGACCTTCCATGCTATGAGCGGGGTACAGTGTAAAGCTGGATGAACAATATAACTTATTTATTTTAAGTTCATTAAAAAAATCTGAGAACAGTATACTTAACATGTATAGTGTTGAATGAATGTAAATACGATATATTTTACCTACTAACAACTAATCGAATCCATCGCAAAAAAAGTTTATGAATAACAAAATATCACAAAATAATATAAATCATTTTTTAAACGACATGAACGTTGACTATAGTATTTTTTTACCATAGCAAGAATTATTTACACTACTACTGCAGTGAATCGCATGAAGTACAAACTCACAACCTGTCACCGTGCCCGCGTGTGCCCTGCGTCAGAACAGTCACCGGCGACTCTTAAATATTAAAGTTTTCTTATTTAAGTAAGAATTTCTTCTTTTTTTATTTTTAGCTTCACGCTGTAGCCCGCACTGACAGGGAAGACAGAGGGAATTTGGGAACCTAGTGTCTTAACACTCTGTTTCGCTACCCACTTTCCACTGAATTTGAAGCACTGCGTAACTTCATATAATTTTGCGTGGCGGAACTCAACTTTGAACGCTGTTACCAGAGCGAAAAAATGAAAACATTAAATATTTAATTTGAAAATATTGAATTTTTCTTTTCCTCGAGTGCGGATCGAATCTACAACCTGTCGCGCTTAATGTCACATGCTTGTGCTCTTGCACCATGACAGGTAAGTAAGAAAATTTTATAATTTATATACAAATTTTAATACTTAAGTCGTATAGTTAACATTTTTTCAAGTAATATTGACGATAAAATTAAAATCCAGCTTATGGTAAGGAACTTATAAAGCTAATGTCAAGGCACTTCGTTCTGTTCCCTACTTACCGCCGAATTTGAAGTGTTGCGGGTTAAGTGGCGGAATTCAATTTCCATTCCAGCGGAAATGGACTTGGACAGTACAATATTTACAAAAAATAAAACTTATAATATCACTGCTAAATATTATTTTATATTTGATCTGTATTCTACATTATCAATAGAAAAAAATAAGTTAAAACAAATAATTACAATAACATTATTTGTCGTTGTCGCCTTATATCAGCGAGTGTTTTAATTATTCCACCAAAAAAGAATATTAATTTATCATTACAATTGAAGAGTTATAAAATTGCACATTTCACACTGAGTCTTATCGTAATTGTAAATCTTTCGGATTGACATCCAGCGTGTCTAACGCATATTTTTATTGTATTTATATATTTATAAAAAAATCGTAATTTTCATCTGCATAGACGAAAATTGCAATTGTTATTCACTTTTGAGTAGCATTTGCCATATATTGCTTGCTTGAATACTTGAATTTTATTTTTAGCGAACACGGAACTTGGCACCTGTATAGATCTCCAATCACTTTGTCAGTACAGTTGAGAAAGACGCATTATTCAACATTTGACTTACATATCACCTTTTATATTTTTGACAGGATTTTAATTATTCAGTTGTCGAATGGGGATTAAACTTACAACCCGTCTTGTTTACAGTCGCTAGCTTGTACCACTTCACCCCGTCATCATAATACAAAAAAACATGTCAAATGTCTTAAGATTAGCCCTTCGATATAAATCTATCCAATAAAGATAATCATGGTAGATAATTTTTTTGCCGCTATATTGGAGACACTCGATAAGCGAGTAAAGGAACTTATTTATTTCTACGATTCTTATGATAAGAATGATTTCTTTGTGATTATTTGTTTATTATTGATTTGATTTTTATTAGATTTCAGATATATTGTATTGATAACATTATTATTTTGAAGAATTTAAGTATAGTAACTGACAATAACAGCAAAGCTTCAATACTTACAATACTCGTATAATAATAAATAATTATATGAGAAAGTTTTAAACGTTAGTTAATTATTTACTAATTAGGTAAGATCCTAAATTGCTTAAAATTTATGTTCCATGGCTTTTCCTATTTATTAATTTTTACTTACCAAAAATAAAATTAAAAATTTCTCTGACAAAATTAAACTATCATGGAAAAATACTATAATTGTGAAGCTGGAAAAGCTTTGGTTGACAAAATTGACAAAAGCGTAACCAACTGTGTTCAAGAAGTTGCTTTTGTATTCAGAAATTCTCTCATATTTCTGTTTAGATTTATTTTCAGGTTCACGCTGTATTTCGCATATAGCAGGGCAAGCAGAGAGAACTTGGAAATTTAGTTAATACTTCCTTAATCGAAAATCCGTCCATTCCTAACTTTCTGCCGAATTTGTCGTTTTGCGTGTTAAGTGATGAAAATCAACGATACGTTTTGTCTTTGTTACTAAAGCGAAGAATTGAAAATATTAAATCTTATAATTCATAACCACTTACACGTTTCACTTTGAGTAGGGATCGAACCTCTGTCCTCACAATAGACGCCATTGCTCCTCACTTGTTTAGAGTATGGTGTGTCTTTGACCTAGTAAACTTTAGTAAAGTCATATCTACATTTAAATTGCGGTAGTTTTTTTTTATTTCATACATTTTATTACAACATTTATTTCATACATTTTATTACAAAATTCATTTCTTTTTATATTTTTTTAGATATAACCTAAAACTTGACTTATGTGACTATAGAAATAAATTTCACATATATATTTGGGTTCTTAAAACAGTCCACTTCTTTCCCGATGAGTTATTACAAAAATTATTGGTATATCAAATACCAATAATTTTTGTACTTCCTCAAGTAGTACATCACATCCCACCAATTTTTGTCCTGTATGTGTAATACCCTCATTTAGTAAAATTTTTATTTTTTTTATAATACAAATATTATTTTAAGACATATTTTCATTATTTACATATTTTCATGCATGACAAACAGTACAGTTTTAAGAAGGATCACTCTACTGCCGATTGTGGCAAAAGTATTTTAGGTATATGAGACCTGGAAACGATCGCGGGATGCTCTTGACATATTATATGACTTGTCCAAGGCATTTGATTACCTATTGCATTCAAAATTAGTCACCCCATTATAGCAAAAAATGATATGCACTCTTCTGACCCCTTATCTAACTAACAAAGTTCACAGGGCTAATGTAAATGATAAGAAATTTTGTTGGTCATACTTATTTATGATTATGGCAACCATGAGATAATATTGTTTATTGCTGATAACCCATTGATTTTAAAAATGTAAACAAGACAACAAGTACCTATATACATGCGTTGCGTGCATGTTTTACACATGCTCTCCGAAAAAAGTACACTGGTTTAGTATTAATAACTTGATATGGAATAACAAAACACGAAATGTTTATGTTATTTTAGAGCTCTGCCGATTACCGATAGTTTTTTTTGAGGCCAACTTGGCCTTGTTTTCAAGGTCATAAGCGTGCGTTCGGTTAAAAGTTCAATTTGCGCCCGAAGAAATAAAATATTTAATGCCCAAATTCCAAATTTCCAAAGCGCGGCGTTGACTTCCGCTACTCAAAACTCAATGCCTGCAAATTCAATGAAAAATAGAGACGGGCGAATGAGAATGGCTTAGCTTTGAATTAAGCTATCACATGGCACGCCTCAGCTTCTAAAATTAACATAATAACATATAATCTGAGCAAAAGTAAATAGTTAGCAACACTTATTTGAAACGTAGGTAGAATATATGACAGTACGAGAACTGAGAAATATTCGCTTGTATTTGTGCTATGTATTAAAGTGGAATATTATCAATCTAAATAAATTGCTTGGACTTCCTCTCTTTGTTCACGCTTATATGATATTACGTCATTATTCTATAATGATCTTATATTGTGTCTGTGTTGTTGTTTCTTACGAAAACTTACGTTATATCCCGTAAATAGCTGAGTAAGCAGAGGAACCTGTGAATCTATTGTTAAGGTTCCCTGAACTGATTAAGAAATTTCCATTTCCCATTTTTTGTAAGATTATTGATGAGTGGCTAACTTCAACGTTGCGCTTCGCCTTGTTATCAAAACGGAGAAAAGAAAAAATAAATATTTCATTTTCTCAAGTGGGGATCAAACTGACACGATAAATTAAGGTGCAAAGTTGGGATCGTTTTTTTTTATGGAAAAGACACGGAAAACGAGCGTGCGGGTCACCTGATGGTAAATGATCACCGCCGCCCACGGGCCCGTGTAGCACCAGAGGAGCTACAGGAGCGTTGCCGGTGTCTAAGGTGAATGGGCACCGGGGCCCGGCATTACCCAATGCGAAACGCAGTAGCCAAAGCCTAAATACTTAACGTCAGTTTTAAATGCCGGGGGTGATAACAATCCGGTCGAGTCTGCCCATACGTGTTGCCATTGCTGACAACATGACTCTTCCACTCGTGTCAAAAACTTTAACGTTCATTATATATATGTACGTAAAAGCCACGGGTCATAGTTAAACAAAAAAAGCTCAATTGTCAAACGTGTTAAAACTTCAATCTTTATAATGATATAAATTTGTACAGTTTATATATATATATATTTTAATTTCCTTGCTATATAATATGATCTTTGATTTTTGAGATTATTACATATTTTGAATTAAATATTTAAGATTAATCGCATATGTTGACTTTTATATATTTTTGTAAACTCGACGTTTTAGGCAAATGGAACATGGGATCCTAGAGGTATTTTTAATACATAAGATCACATTACAGACATTTATCGTTTATTATCTTATTATTATATTATTATTAAAGTATTAGTACTATCAAAACTATGGACCAAGCTTAATAAATGAACATGTACTACTAATATAAATTTAAATTATTAATATATATTAGGTTTAGGCGTTAGGAACGTGTTCTAGGATAAGACCGCTGCGTTCATATTCTTTATCTTTACATTATATTCGACGATGCGTTTTGTCGTTGCTTCCGTTATGTTCTGAATTAGTATTTTGTCACATCATCTTTGCTGTTTTTGCTGTTGCTCCTGCAGCATAACCGATTTGGTATTTACAACTATAACACTCTATAACAGTCGAACACAGGTCAAACCATGAATTCTTACACATTGAATTCTGGAGCCGTTTAAACTGCACAGTGGAAATAATCGCAGAAGTAAAATACAATCGTCACCTGGCCGAGTGCCAGAAGCAAACACGGCGGGATGGCACTAACATATACTGCGCGACAGTATTGATAATTTAACCTTTCATCGGCAGTTCATACGTTGTGTGCATGTCTGTAACAAGCAAATAAAATGCTATAGATAGGTATTGTTTTTGAAGTGAAACTTCTTTAGAATCGTTGTGATTTCAAACCTGATGCAACGGAAAAACGACAGGTAAGAGACAGAAATACAAAAATGTGTAGGGTGAAGCCGGCAAAGAATGAGACAGAAATAAACACACTATTTTATACTATCGGTCTCTCCTCTTTGTGCCGTGCTTCGCAGCATCCCCACTCCCGTCTTCTAGGCATAGTCGCCTGTAATTAGTGAGCCAAAGCGAGAGAGCACACTGTTTAATACTTGCTTGTATTTGAGCATTTAACGTGTGTTGGTATATGTGAAAAGTACGTGAGCTAATACTACTTTACACTGTATGCGGCTGCGTATTACAGCTTTTTAGTAAGATGTCAGCGTGGTTTATTATTATTTAACAGTGTGTTTGTCAGTATTCATTTGTTGAAACTGAAAATATGAAACTTGAGCAATAAATTATGTAACATATGTTAAATAAAATATCTTTTAAAATTAATCTAAATACTTTCATTTTTAAACGAATAAATTTTGTAATTATCCTACCCTTGGTATATATATTCATCTCATTCTTTTCTCGATTTACTGAAGTTTCACTTCTATCGTGTGGAATTATTTTCTTTTCACGCCATCTTTACGCTTTATCCCGTTTATAGAAGAATAGGCAGAAGAAAGTTGGGAACCTAGTGTTGTTTCGTTTCTTCCCCTGAGGCGCTACAGGCCTTGATAATAATAAAAATAATTATAATAACGTACAAAAGCGAAATACTAAAATCATTCATACACTTGCACTGTCTTCTTAGATTACCTTTCGTCATTGTATGGATATTTTTGTATGGTTTTAAATTTGTTACAGTAATTTTTATTTTATATACATATACTATGCTTATAACTGCTCAATATATTTCAATATTCTTTAATATTTTGTTTTGTGATAAGAACAAATTGAAAAATCTTAATTTATGTTATTATACTATCTTCCTCTTACACATTACACACCTTGCACAATACACAAACATACCAGTACCAGTATGAAAGACGTACAAAATTAAATATCTTATAATATTCTACATAGGTATAATTTAATAATATTTTACAATATACGTAATCATATTTACTTATAGTCTGCAAAATGGTCATACGTACGCATTTTATGCTTATGGATAGGCATAGTTTTGTTCATGTTTGTATCTTTGAATATGAACCATATTAGCAGTTTTTTATACATTTCTAATATTTGTAAAATATTAGAAATATATAAAAACTGCTAAATAATGAATAACAAAATATAGTGGAAGAAATTGAAAAGCTTTAAATATTTAACTCTTTTAGCTGCAGTCCGGATCAATGTCATTTATATTTAGATTGAAATAAACCAGTTTTAAAAATCTTGCACGTGAATATAAACCCTAAAGATACATGGAAATTCATAAAAAATATTATTATAATCTTCAAAATATTATAATCTTCAAATCCGTTCACCTCGACTAAAGATCGTTATAGAAGTGCTTGTGAGGCTATAAGTACTTTGATTCTGCCAGTAGCAACATAGTTATGAGAATTAATGTCAGCAGCCAAATCTTTCTCTCGTCTTCAATGTTTCTGTTCAGCACCCATTACTCTGAGGTTGATAATACTATTAGTTCACTTAAGAATATATTTGCCACAGAGTGCGTGCGAGTGAGAGCTATTACCCGGCGTGCGAGTGAGAGCTATTACACGGCTTGAAAACTATTTAGATTCTAATAATTTAAACATATTTTTGTTTTGTTTTTTTTTATTGCATTTTCTTTCTTTTTTGTTTTCAATTTTGGTTTTGCTTAAAGTCAAAAGATTTAAGTTTATTTAATTTAAGACAGTAACTTGTTAATATCTACTTTGGAATCACTACACGTTTATCGGTAGGCGTTAATAGCTACAACACAGTTTCGAACTGAAGTAGCCAATCACAATTTATTATCTTGTTTTGTCTGTTCCAATAAAGATTATTTATTTTTTTATTTATTGTGTGTTAGTGGCTGAACTGAATGACGTGCTTTTTGCATTATTACCACAGCAAGAAAATAATAATATTAAATACATCATTCCCTGAGCACGAATTGAACCTGCGTTTACTGCGCACTCTTGTGCTTCTGCGCCACGACTGGCCGCAACTTTATTTATAATTTGTATATGTAACTAAAACGTATTAATATATATAAAAAAAATATTTACGTTGTTATGATATTTATTATCTTTGAGATAATTTTCTGGAGCAGCGTACGCGAGTGCATTATAAAAGGGCCCCTGTAGACAATATGTCTCTATGGCAACAGACTAAAAAATAATAAAGTTTATCGAACATTAGAATGCAAAATAATTAAATTAAAATCAAAATTTTAAAATGCGTAATTTAAGAACATTAATATTTAAAATATATCTATGTAAATACAAAAAACCAAAATTCGTTTTAATATTGATAATTGTATAAAAATACGAGCAAACTGTTAAAAGAGAGCAATTACCGCCATCATTCAAAATGGCCTCATTTCCATGATGCACCTCAACCGCTCTTAAAAGAAATGACGTATAGCTTTTTAGCTTTTTAGATTTCGTAATGTTATTGCTATTATAAATTATTGAAGTTGAAAAAAAATATTTGAATATTTTTTTTTTGTTTTATTTGTAATTTTTTTTAATACACTATGTCCCACACGTGGTACGACAGGTAGAGGGAACCTGTAACCTAGTGTAAAGAGACTCTATTCCCGATAAGACATTTCCATTTCTTATTTACGTAGTAGTGTAGAGTGTATGTAAATAGTTGACCGAGGGATGGAACATATTTCTGCGTTTTACGTCATTACCAGAGCGAGAAAATGAAAATATTTAACATTTCATTTCCTCAAATGAGAATTGAACCCACAACCTGTTCATGTTTAAAGTCGCATGCTCGCGCTTCACAGTTTGTATTGCACTTTAAGTATTATGAAGTAACATTGATTCTAAGAAAATGACACTTTTATTAACTTCTCATAATCATATGTAATCACACATAGTCTACGTTCTTGAATTGGCTTCCGAGAACACAAATTTATATTAAATATTCACAAAAGGTATTTGCTCAGCATTTTCACTTTGTCAATTGAATTTTATTTTTTTAATTTATGTACATATGTAAAATATGGCAGAGGAAAATGGAAAACATATGGTACATAAATGTATGTCAGAGTAATGTAATATTTATATTAAAATTGGTTACCACTTTCTGCTCTTTTATTGAAAAGCGCTGCGTTAAGTTTCTTCTTTTTTGCTTCAATTTTAAATAGTATTATGAAAATAATCACACAGGTGGTGTGATAAATTTTATATGATAGATATAAGATTATATTTTCTTGTTCTAATAACATTATCACTTTTGAGACGATATCTATACATTGAAAATTAAAATTTCAGCAAAATTAATAACATTTTTTTAGCCATTTTGTTCAATTAAATATTATAAACTGACTTTTTTTATTTTTTTAAGCGATCTAAATGAAACAAATGCAAAATTTTGAGGACACGTTGTCATAATATAATAGTGGTAAATCTGATAAGTCGCTTATGAGTTTAGCGCCTATAAAAGCACAGACAGATAAAACTTTTTTAAAATATATTTTTGTCTGTTTGTTTGTGTGATTTTGGGCCCAATTACATTAATAAATGTTCCCTATTAGTTTGTTTTCATATATTTTCCATATTAAAAAAGTAATCAGTTAGAGATTTATTATAAGTATAGATTATGGTTCAACTTATATTGAAGAAGAGTTATTTCGTCGCAATATTTTTTTTTACCTTAACAGATTTAAAATAAACACAGTATTAAAACTAATTATAAGTAATATTTCAAAAAATATAGGAAACAAGATGAATATACTCAATAAAAACACTATATAAGCTACAAAATGATTATGTTAATAATCATAATTACCCCTTAAATAAACAAAGAACGAACAAGAGTTTCAGGACAATCAAGGTAAAATATTCAATTTTGCTTAACCTCGCTTTGTTAGAGTAAAAAGCTACGAAAAAAACATAAACGCAATCACGGCTGGCCTCCTGCCCAGCTGCCAGGACTAGAGGGCATACTTTATTCAATCCGCCAATGGACGAATTTTCATGTAAATTTATATTGAAATTAATATAAGCGATAACGAACTCCGTAAATACTGTTGTAAGTTTTGGGCTTTGACTGAATTACAGTAGACCGCCTTTGTAAATATTTTTTTTCAGCTTCATGCTGTATCCTATAATGGTAAAGTAGACAAGGGAACTAGGCTAACGTAGTGTTAAGACACTTATTCCATGAAGACACTCCCGTTACTCAAATTCAACGGAACACTTTCCGCAGTATTTGAGACATTGAAAGTTGATTGGCGGAACTCAACGTCGTGTTTGCCTCGTTATCAAAGGAAATAAATAAAAATATAAAAAAATATTATTTATGCGTGTAAACATCGAACCCACGATAGCCACATGCTCTAACTTCTTGCTTCTTCCTAAATTTTAAAAACTTATAAAAATTTGGACGAAGCAGGATTTGAACCCGCGCCTCTTGGAATCCGTCCAAGCGCTCTGATCACTAAGCCATTCGTTCTCACCAAGCTACGTCGACATTTTTATACGCTTGTTACAACTTATTTATGTTGTTAGAGCGCTTGGACGGATTCCAAGAGGCGCGGGTTTAAATCCTGCTTCGTCCAAATTCTTATACGTTTTTAAATTTAGTATTTTTCTTTCCTAAGTGTGGAACAAGACTTTAAAAATAGTAAAAACATTCTTGCTTCTTGTTGATTTTAATAAATGAGTTGGATTAATTTTGCTGCACTCCGTGAAATTTTAAGTTTATGTAACTTTGCCAAAATTTGTTATATTTTTTCTTTTCTAAGATATAGTTCTTTTAAGCCTATAATTTTCCAAGTATATTTAAGGTGTATGAAAGGTACAAAATCTAATAGCGATAATTCGAAGAAAAGTGGGGCCGGAATTGTCTCAAGGAGAACGAAGTGTCTTAACACTAAGTTTTAAGTTATCAATAAAAAATCTTTTCGGTCAATTAAAGTATTAAAATATAATTATTATATAATAGAGGACTGTCGTGGCGTAGGGGCACAAGCGTGCGATTGTAAACGTAGCAGTTTAGGGGTTCGATCACCACTGGAGCAAATAAAATATTTACTATTTTCTTTTCTTCGCTTTGGTAACAAGACAAAGCGCGGCGTTGAGTTATGCCACTCAACATGTTTTAAATACGATGGAAAGTGGTGAATGACCGGAACGTCTTAACACTAGATTCCCGAGTTTTTCTGCCTACCCCGCCATGTACGGGAGACAGCATGAAGCTGATTTGATTAATCTACATATTGTGGAACACGCCACAAGAATGTATCGATTTATAATCTATTTCCTATATAGTTTAATAGATGGCGTTGACTTATGTTTCCATGTTTCTAAATCACGCTATCGTTTGGTTCGAATGTTTTATATA
>DWMZ01001221.1:0-17211 GCA_018249855.1 Eueides tales michaeli
CGACTTGTCGTTTAAAGTAAATCTAGATATCATTACACACTAGATTAGAGTCCTATCATAGAATTTATTGTGAGATTTGTTTTAAAATGAAAATTATATTAAGATTTATGTACAATTTTTACATTTTCTCGGATAATTTGCAAATCTATTTGTTGCGCGATAAGCAAATGTATTTTTAACACTTTAAAAATGTTATTTTGCTTTTGGAAAAATGATAACATTTCTTTTTTTTAGCTTCACGCTGCATCCCGCACATAGCAGGGTAGGTAGAGGGAACTCCGGAACCTAGTGTTAAGACACTTTCACTACTGTTTCACTACTGTTCCCCACTTTCCGCCGAATTTGAGGCATTGCGTGTCAAGTGGCGGAGCTCAACACCGCGCTTTGCCTTGTTACCAGAGCAAAGAAATAAAACATTAAATATTAAAATTGAAAATATTAAATATTTATATATTTCCTCGAGTGGGTCACGTGCCTGTGCCGCTGCGCCACGACAGGCCTCAGAAAATGATAAAAGTTTTTTTTATAAAATGTATTAAATTTTTAAATATCAGGGATTTGAACCTGTACCTCAGTTTCCAATAGAATTATTGTTATTTTTTTACATTTATTATATTTTTTTTCCTTTCACAAGCTGAGATAATTTAAAAATATAATATAACATTATTTATAAATATGAATTCGCGCCTCTTGGGACGAACTTTAACCGTGAACTGTTTATATCAGTGACATATTAGTTGTGTATAATATTTTTCACAAATGTCTCAGATACAGGAATTACAAACATAATAAATGCGTATTTATGAAAACAGCTGTTAACATGTTAATGTTGTATAGAAAAGTCTATACAATTATATTTTTTATTATACACATACTTGAATTAGAAAGAATGAAGAATCTGATTCTCCGATTTTTCTTTACATCTATTTTAAGAGACTGATAATCTATAACAATTTATATGCACCCGACCACTTAAAACGGTATTATATTTAAATGGGAAAAAATATATATAACATACCGTGACATTCTCAATATTAAAATTAATAAGATATCCTCGTCACGTTTAGTAGAATACCATAGTGTGAACTATCAACAAAGCCATTATGTCGAAACAAAGGATATTGAAAGCATTTCTTTGTCACCACCGGAACCGGAAATGTAGTACATATTGTGCTTATATGCGGATATAGAATTATTTTAAATTGTGGCAAAGTCTAACTGAAAACACGATGGCTGGTTATACAATTTTAGAAAATACAGACGAGAGTAATCGCGTATGTTACGAGGCTGTGTGCATGGTCTCTTTCACGCAATGGATTAATTGGTCGTTCTATCAATAAGTAAAGAGCCGAGTTGAGTTCCGCCAGAGAAATCGAAACGACTTGAATTCGAACGGAAAGTTTAACACTAGATTATCTTTGCCTACCGTACTATGTGTAGTACAAAAGTGTTAAGCTCAAACATCAAACATAAATAATACACTTAAGCAATTAGCGTAGTGCGGAGGACGATTTAGTCCTTACATAAATAAAGCACAGCTGTAATGTTATAGTTTATTCAAATTCAACTTGTTCTGAAAACTCCTTATAAATATTTAGTATTCTTAAATAGTTTTGTTTCTAGAAGGATTTATAGTGTAAGTCTACCATTACTTAAGTAAATTTTTGCAAATATTGGAATATTTGTAGAGGTACCGATGTAGGTACCTCCTTCATTCTAAATAGATATCTTCAGCTCTCTTCCTAAACAGGTATTGCGTAATGGAACCCTATGCCGTACTTTTTTTAAAACAAAATAAAACATTCCCCTAAGCAGGGATCCAACCCTTGACCATGGTATTTTACGATAAGATGCCCTGCACTATGATGGCGAACGTATTTTTTATAATTGTATATTTTGAATGAATTTAATAACATTCTTAAGGTAATTTTTGCTTTGGCTAGCACTGACCACATGAATTACATGTAGGTATATGAAACACGTAAACCGAAGTATCACTTGAGCCTTTCATCATTATTATTGATTTTACAACTTCTAAGGACAGGCAGTTCCCAGTAATTCAATATTAGTCAATTGTGGTAACTTCATTACAAATTCGAGTCTCTGTTGATGAAGAGATCGAGAGCCTAGGGGCCACTAATACGCATACGTGAGAAATGCTATTAAAATACCCGAAGCTTTTAAAATCGTTATACATTAGTGTGACTTCGAAAAGGCATTCAGGCGGCCCACTACATTATACAGAGTCTGATTGTATGTAAATACGATGAATGTAGGTTCGATTATCACTCAGTGAGTTGAAATTTTACTAAACTTAAAAACGTATAAAAATTTGAACGAAGCAGGATTTGAACTTGCGCCTGTTGGAAACCGTCCAAGCACTCTGACCAACTAAGCTATTCGTTCTCACCAAGCTCCTTCGGAATTCTTATACGCTTGTTACAACTTATTTATGTTGTCTCTGTAGGGAGATTTTTACAAATTTTCACTACCCAAAGACAATTCGTTAGAATTATCGTTTGGCAAGAGAGTATGCTATTTATTAAATATTTTTATTATTTTTATAGTGTTATTACACACTTAGGAAAAGAAAAATACTAAATATATTTTCTTTCCTAAGTGTGGAATAGCTCTTTAAGAATAGTGATATTATTATATCTAATTTATTTACATAAAAAATTACATAAAGGACTTAACACAAACATTAAACAACATTGAACATTAAAGGGACGGGAAACTTTGTGGAGAAGGACAAGGTAGGATATAAAGGATGGATTAACTTGGGGCATGTTAAAAGGATGTGAGACGGGGAACAGTTGTCCAGGCCACATTTACCAACAGCAAACACGGATAATTCGGGAGGGCATTTAAATTGTAACATAATTTTGAATTTTGGTATCTAGCATGCTGCATCAACACGGCTTTCCTTTGAAAGCTTTGACGCATCTGTAAAGATAAGGATATGATTTAACCATTTTTCATTTACTATGGCTTGAAACTTTGTATTAGTGTCAGCAGCTTCTTTGGTAAGACCAAGATCTGTAATGACAGAAGGGTGATGTACTAAAGCCTTATAAAGTGTACAGAATAAAGGGTTAGCAGGATAGCGGGATAGAGGGTGAGGTAGGGAGGTAAATTTTAGATAACTAATAAGCAGGTAGCGGAGTGGCTTGCCACGAGGAATGAGGTCAGCTAACTCAGACAGCTTAGACCACAAGGGATGGGAAAAAAGCTGGAGCATTTCACCAACAAATCGGTCAGATAAAAATTGACGACAAATTTGGAAAGGCGGATCTACACACTCCACCTGTAATGCGTTGGTAGGGGAAGACTTCATTACACCTATAATTATTCGAAGGCATTTGTACTGAATTCTATTAAGTTTGTCATTAGCACTTTTATTAAAGGGGACTTAAGTTAATAGCCCGCAGTCGATATGAGTAAGAATTATTGTATAGAAGTTTTTGAGTAAAAGGTTGTTAACCCCCACCACACCAGACACAGATCTTAAAGCATTAATATCTTTTTACATTTTTTGCTGACATTTTCAGCATGTGGAATTCTGTTCAGTCTTTGATTAAGGACTATGCCTAAGAATTTAACAATATCTGTTAATTGTATGTTATCATTACCACAATAAATTTCAAAATTAGGAGTTACTATCTTCTTGGAGAATACTACCGATGTTTTGGAAAAACAACGTTTTTTTTATTCATATTTTTAGTGTGGAGTTGTCTTTGCCATTGTTTCGCTATAGACATGACGGTAGCGAATTCGAAATATGGAGGTAAAATTTGATTGTAATGTAAGTAGTTAGGAAAGAACAACATTACAATTTTATTTATTTTTAATTCGTACTTTAAAAATAAATAAAATTATAAAATATTTGAATCCACTCTTCTTTCATTACCTTTTAGGATACAAACAAATTTAGTATAGATTTTTATCTAATGCAGTTAAAATGTTTATTTACTATAGCAAGGTAAACAGTACGATAGTATAAGATAAACGAAGAGAATTATCACTGAACATTATTTTCCAACAAAACTATGATAGAACTCAACGCCGCGTCTTTTATATCTTTTACCACTTTTACCACACTCGTACTATCGTATTACGTAAACATGATAGTAGAATATCTTTACTTAGCTTTAGGTTTGCTGTCACCATTAATCTTTTCCATTTTTATGAATACTTACGCTTAATACATATTTTATTTTTATCATCCTTACGCTGATGATTTACAAATTTATACAACCGTATCTGTGAATTATATTCTATTGATATTCTAGTGTAATTGCTTAAATAATTCCTATTTACAGTTGATAAATATCTGGTGTAAATCATTTGGGCATTTTATAGTAAATAAACTCAAGTTAATCTTAGCTATGTTTGTTCTGAAGAAGCTATGAAAAGCTTATTTTCATCAGAGGTCCGGGTACTACTTTTAAGTTTGCGTTTGTCGATATAAGGGTTTAAATGTAAGACTACACTTAGTTTACCGCCTTCCACCATATAAAGACCAATAATTTATTTAATACAAAAAATATAACAAACTGTTGACTATTAAATTGAAATATTACGGCCGTCGCCGTATTAGATTTTTTTTTGAGAAACTAGTGCTAAGACACGCCTTTTGCCACATTCCGTTTTAGCTTCACGCCATGACGTGCTGCACGCCGCAAACGTAGCTGGCACTTATAAATATGTCAATATTTAGGTACTATTCACATTCTTTGATAGTCTACTGCAATAATTTAAAAATTATCTGTGACTATTCACATAGTACTTTGATAGTCTCCTGCAATAATTAAAAAATATTTATATTTGTATTGCGTGTCTACAAAGTCAATGAGTTAACATTATAATTACTATTTACTGGTCAAAACAAGTATGTATTTTTATATACATAAGAAGCCATTGTTAAGCACATCCGTATTGTCAGTTAGTTAGGACTATATGTTGCTACATAACTCCCTATACACCCCTCCCCTTCTTCTCTCCTCAGTAACTGAAATCCCTATACAAATAGGATTCAGCTCCCTGGACAAGTCTTTTGTTTACAAACACAGGCAGATAATTGTAAAACTAATAACTATAATATGCACTTGAAATAGCACGGTTATTTAAAAAATAATAGATGTACAGCTCTATAGGTATTCTTGCAAATATAAAATAGCAATATTTCTTTTTCGCATTACCCTAAGCATTTAGAAATCGTTTATTTATCAATTGAAACCACTTAATTTTAGAAATTCGAAACTACAACACAAATACAAATTGAAATTATTAGGCTTTTATACTAAATTTAAAAACGTATAAAAATTTGAACGAAGCAGGATTTGAACCCGCGCCTCTTGGAAACCGTCCAAGCGCTCTAACCAACTAAGTCAGTCAGCTCACCAAGCTCCATCAAAATTCTTATACGCTTGTTACAACTTATTTATGTTGTTAGCATCTCTGTAGGGAGATTATTACAAATTTTCGCTACCCAAAGACAATTCCTTAGAATTATCGGTTGGCAGGAGAGAATGCTATATTAAGTGTTATCCCACTTTTAGGAAAGAAAAATACTAAATTTAATAAGTTGTGTCAAAATTTAATAAGTTGTTTCGTTCATTTTTTTATACGTTTTTAAATTTAGTATTTTTCTTTCCTATGGATGTGTGGCATAACACTTTAAAAACAGTAAAACATTAGGCTTTTTTGATAGAACTTACACATGGTAACAAACTAATAGACATATTTACGATCTAAGCATCTAATATAAATTCTTTCCTATTACCTAATCCATCCATATCTTATATTCTTATATTTGTTAAGGTTGCTTATTAGTTTTCTACAGTTTATTGCCATATTTACAAATAACCTGAATATATTTAAAAGAGCAATTCAGTTATCGATGCAATAAAGTGCACTCAAGAGTTTAAGTACGCAGCTAAGATCATTAAGAAACAAGCGAGGATCTGTTCCGGTTATGTTAACTAATAAATAGATTTAACGGTTAAATGACTTTAACTTTATGGTTATTATAACGTTGATTAGTTTTGAGTTGAGGTCGTCGTTGCGAAAATATTAAGGTTTATTTGTAATGAAAAATAAACTGTTGTTATAATTTCCGCAATGACAGCTTCACAAAGATTTTCGATGAAATATTTAAAATGAATATTTTATTGCAACAAAGAAATATGAGGGCCGTTTTGTGTCTCTGCACTCTAATTTGAGCTTTAAAGTAAAAATGAAAAAACATCATCGATGGCACTGTTCAAGTATATATTATAGTACAAATCATAATTTTATTTTAATTTGTATTTTTTTTTCTTTTCTGCCTTTCGCTTGAAGTCGAAATACTGTTTATTGCATTTTCTTTCTTCTTCTTCAACCTTTGTTCACATGCAGCTAGGTCTCCAATTAATTCTGTTGTTTGCTCTTCTAATCCATTTTTCCAAGTATTTTTTGAAACCGAGAAAATGATAATAATTCATTTTAACATTAAATTCACAACTATTACATTTACAAAGAAGAAGAAGTAGTTAGAGAGAAGTAGATATTATTATAATAAATAGCATCTTGAATACTTAAATATAAAATTTATTATGAATTTGATGCCAAATACTATAAAATAGTATATTTGCAGAAAACAAAGTAATATATAAAGAAAAAATATTTCAGATATTCATATAAATTAGGATAAGTTGAACCATTATTTCTTAAAATTTTAATCCGGCTGCTTGGACCTGTATTTGAATTAAATATTCGCCTCATTCTGAGTGGACCCGTCGAGTGAACACAATTTTGCGTCCTTTGCGTTATTTCAAGAGATCTTCTCAAAGAAGAAGTTTTCTTTGAATATTGATGAGGTTACGTGGTATTTAGATATAAGTTACTAACATTGTTTATACACGCGATGATTGTATAAGATTATGTATGGAACTATAATTAGTCCTTTGTTGTGGTTGGAGTTGAATTTCTACTTCGGGACTGAGTTATTTTCATTGACTGACCCTGGAAAAAAGATAAAGCCTCGAGAATTTAGAGATGCTTGGAGACGGATTATTTTAACACTAGGTTATCTCTCATTACCCTGTCATATGCCAAATGCAGAGTTCATTTTAAATAATATTATATATAGAAAAAGGTTTCTAAAATAATAAGTGCAAAAATACTAACTATTTACAAAAAAATATATTGTACCTACCATTTTTGGTTTCTTTAATATATTATAAACTAGCTGTTGCCCGCAGATTCGCCCGCGTAGAAATCGATTTATTTCAGCAAAACCACCTGAGCACCTTAATTCTCTTTCGCATAATGATGTAGAAGTATGTTATTTATTAATGCAATTAATGTACTTTTTGTAATAGAATTTTGCTAAAATGACATTATTTTCACTGTAAAATTTAAGGCAAATCTGATTATTAATCTTGTATAATCGTATATCAAGCCATATCTTTCTGTAGTACTATTTTCAATAGTGGTACTTATGGGATGGACTTATATAAATTATAATGACGTTTAGTCTGTTTCATAGATACCATAAGACTTTATTTGACTATAGAGGTTTAAAAAAATATATTTTTAAATAATCTCAGAGTATAAGAGACATTATTTAGAGATTTAGTTGCTACCCGCAATTATGTTAACAATTAAGGCTTAAAAGTAATTTTTAGGTTATTAATAATTTTGTTACTTTATTTTCTAATAAGCCACTAATATTTTCCACTGTACACAATTTTAAATAATTATTGAAAATACTGTACAAATTAAAATATTTCTTAGTATAATATGTTGGCAGTTTTTCTCTGAATGACCAATATATACAGACCTGAAACATTACTGACTGGCAAAAAAAAAAAAACAAAGTTGTCCATGTAAGCAACAACCAGTATTTTAAGCGATTGTCCCACAGGCAATTAAGTACATTTAAATTGAACCGGGCAATGTTCGCGTAGAAGTGTTATGCGTGGTAAAAACACAATTTCACCAGCACTACACCAGTTGATTTTATCAACCCTGATCCCTCGATTTAGAACAGGCAGAATTTGTCTGATATCACCTGAGGATAAAAGTGTAATATTGCCCATTAGCCTATCATTTCGAAGAATGTACGGCATTTGTAACGTTCTATCAGTCTTATGACTCTACTATTTATTTTTTATGTAAAAACATTTAATATGCAAACATCCTTTTTAACTTTAAAATGTATTTGATTTTTGCGATTTATACTCATTTTAAATGAAACAAGTTTAACTGGATTATTCCAAATTGATTGGAAGAAAAGTTTAAATATCGATATACGCGATTAATCCTTTTGAATCTGTTTCATTAAAAATCCTTTTTTACAAATTTAGCACAGTAAGAAACATTATAATTACCCATCATAATCAAGAACATTAGCTAAGGCTTTTTATATTATTTTTACTTTTTTTGTATTTTTTTATTTTTCATAAATATTAAAAAATATATAAGCGATTACATAAACGTATTAGCACCGTTTCTCTGATACAACCAGTCCCAATTTTTCATACTAGCACCTCATTTTGTTCACTATGACTACTTTAGGGTGATGTTTTATAAAAAACTTGTTGTAACTTTTCCCTTAAATATTAATACACACGAAAATGAAAATTAAATAGTTTTTTTTCTACCGCGCATGATGCGTCGACGCGTAGCAACTTTAAAATCACGTCGAAATTCTTAAAATAATAGATATTCAATTATTACTTTTTATTACCTTTCATGCTTTTTTCGTAAAAATATTAAGTGCCCAAATACCCTTTTTCTATTATGTTAATATTGCAATTAAATTTTAATTTACCCATCACAATTAACAAATTTAGCCACAATTTTATTGTTTACTGTTATAATTTATATTTATTTACCAGATGTTCCGTATTTTTTATTTTATATCAACAAGAAAATCTTTCAAGCTGCACAGCCTTTATTTTATTATTTTTTTATAGTTTGGCTGGGCCGTTATGATTTGTCATGGGATATTTCATATTTTTCTTTTTTGATATGTCAATGTACAATGCTCATCACGCTTAATAACTTTCGTTAAAACATCATTTCTCTTACTTTAACTGGACCGTTATGATTATTCATGAGATATTTCAGATGTTATATTTTAATATATCAATGCAAAATACTCACCACGTTCAATAACAATTGTTAAAACAGCACTTTATTATTTCTTACTCTTTTTAGTTGAACGCGAGATGAGCATTTTACATTGACATATTTAAAACGAGGATATGGAACATCTCATGAACAATCATAACGGAGGCCGAGCTCGCTGACCTATTCCGCAGAGTTGAGTACGAGAGTGAACTAGTCGGACTCACCATCAACAAGTCGAAAACAAAAGTGATGCTTATAGACAGAACTAGTCAACTCTCCAGGACCGGAGAACTCTCAGATTTAGAATTTGTTAGTAAGTTTGTATACCTTGGAGCCTTGTTGTCTAATCAAGGAGGATGTGAAAAGGAAATCCAAAGAAGAATCCTAATGGCCAAAATCGCTATGAGCAAATTAACCCGAATATGGCAATATCGGAAAATATCCAATGTCACCAAAACCAGACTAATCCGTACTTTGGTTTTCCCAATATTTATATATGCATCCGAATCATGAACAATCAAGGCAAAAGAACGTAGGAAAATAGACGCTTTTGAGATGTGGTGCTGGCGAAAGATGCTTCGTATTCCATGGAGTGCCAAAAGAACCAATAAGTCTATACCAATAAGTCTACTTCATGTTAAGACCAGACTCTCAACAATATGCTTCCAAAAAATCCTTGGTTATTTTTGTCATATTGCCCGTCGTCATCCGGATAACCTGGAGAAACTAATAGTGGTGGGCAAGGTCAAAGGAAAGCGACCCCGCGGCCGATCACCTAGCCGTTGGTGTGACCAAGTAACTGCACTGACTGGTCTCTCCGTCGTAAAAGCCCTAAGAAAAGCTGAACACCGGGAAGTATGGAAGAAAGTAATGAGACTTACGACGGACTTTCATAAAGGAGACGACCTTCAGTAATGAAGAATGCGACACAGAAGAAGATTAAAATAGTAGAAACGCGGTATTTGCACATTAATAAACCAGTTGTTATTTTCGTGTGTATCAAGGTTTAAAGGAGAAGTTACAATATTCATTTAAGTTGTAGTTTAAGTTCAGCTGTCGTTAAAATCTATCTATTTTGTATAAAACATCATTTTAAAATAGTGATAGTGAACGTAATATGGTGGTAGATTGAAAAATTTGATATAGTTGTATCAGAGACACGAGTGTGTGCTATACGTTGATACGTTTATGTAATCGCTTTAATTTTTTCAAATCTTTAAGAAGAATATAAAAAAAGTAAATAAAGTAAAAGTTCTTTACTATGATGGGCAATTTTATTGTTTTTTATTGTGTTAAAATGGTAAAACAAGCTTTTAAATGAAAAAAAATTAAATGGATTATCGCTTATATCGATTTTAAAACATTTTTTCCGATTAATTCAGATAAATCTGGTTAAATTTGTTTCATTTGAAATGAGTATTAATCCAGAAAATCAAAAATATTTTTAAGTAAAAAAGGGGGTTTGCATATTAATTGTTTTTTACAAAAAAAGTAAGTAAAAGATTATTTAAAAAAGGTAATAGAACAAGACAAACGTAAACGATGCGTCCTACGCAAGAGAGGGGGAAACGTCGCAATATTGTGGTAATTTACATGCGTATTTATGCATTTTGACTCGGAGGCGTTAAAATTTATCAGATGCATATAAAATATTAGTTAAAAGTGAACATAAAAAGGTGTTAGAAGAAAAAAAATTGTATGGCCAGATACTACTCTTGACAGAGTATACACAGTGCGTTCTAATAGCGGGTAATGTTACTTTTTGCGCTAGTTGCCCCACGTTGTTTGAGGACTAACTACTTTTTCCTTTTTGAAAACTATTGATAGTGTAGAACATCCTTCACTTCAAGCAATTCGCAGGGCACTTTGGCTACATGAAGACGATATCCACTGGGACCACAGACTTGAGGAATATTGTGTCTTTGACAGTCCCAGTATTTGACGGCCGTTATTTGCTATAATGTTAGTATTAATTTGTGCCATCTCAAATCCTTCATGATTGTGTAAATATCTTTAAATATTAGCCCAGAGTTGACCCTACATGGTATCATACAGTAACCACTTCTCAAGAAGAGCGCCGCCGTCATTAAAAATTGAGCGCTTGGACATCGTCTGGCTGTAAATTTGACGGTCGTGAGTTCAGTCCCAACTCGGGGAAAAGTTTTTATTTAAGTTATTTTTATTGACTCGTTCTAATTAACAAAGTGTGGTGTAGACTTATCACACGAGGACTCGAGAAATGAAAAATTATCTTAGTCTTAAAAATAAAAGTGTAGCTGTAGCCATAATTCATTAGACGGCGCTAACATTGTATTAGAATGTATATTTTGTCAATATTCTAAAAAGGACTAGGAGGCTAACTGTAAACAAGACTATCGTGGATTCATTTTCTACTCTGAAGAGTGGATTACATATTGCGTATTTTAATTTTTTGATTAGTCTAACAAATATTTATAACGACAGTGTACGTACGATAGGTCAGCTAATTTTTATACTTTACATAGTATCCCGTATATAAAGAAAAAGCAGACGAGAGTTAAGTTCCACACTTACCGCCCAACTGCCGAGATATTTCTTGGAGTAATCTCAGCACTGTGTTTTATCTTATTATCAGAGCAAAGTATTAAGAATATTTTTTTATCTCAAAACAGAAATCGTATTCACAACTGCCGCGTTTATTATCAGATAATATCCTATTGCGCTACAATGTCCTCGTATATATGACACAATCATGTCTTAAGAGGACAACCTTCTGAAAGCGGAATACAAACAAATAGTTGAGAGTCCTTCAGTCCGAAACACACAATCAAACGATACATGAGACTAAAGTGACTAGACTCACCATTATTTTTAGTTTCTTTTTTACAATGACATTGTTTTTGTTAGACAAATCTTTGAATATCATTATAATAATAAGTCCAGTATTTCTTTTTTTAACTTATTGCGTTATTTTAGTCAGTATACAATATACGTACTAATCGAAATACATTTAACATGAGAAGAAGAGAAGAATTTCTCATAGTTTCTTTGTCAAAAACACGTCCGAACAATGAAATATACAATAAACATAGTTTTTTTTTTTAATTTTTCAAAAAGTTTTACACGACTACAAAATTGCATATAACTATAACGCTACTAACTAATTAAGTACTATACGTAAAGCCAGTTATATTTATTTACTATTCAACCGTACCTTGAGTAAGGTGTCTTAAGGGTTACTTCGGAATATAGAGCGACCGCTGGTCCCCAAACAAATATGTGAGAGAACGAATGCTAAGCAGAGGAGTTTCTACTTCAAGTCGTTTTCATCTCAAAATTGTAATTTCTTTACCTTTTTTTAAGACAAAAGTCTAAAAAATGTGCGCAACACAGAGTTATTATGCTAGAATGACAATTTTTCCCCCTTTATTTAGAAAAAGTTTCACTAGAAGGATAATTATACGGGAATACCATTGTGTAATAATTCATAATTTTGTAAGAACGTCGTGACGCAGATGAGTCTGACTTTAAATACGACGGTTGTGGTTTCGATCGCCATTTAGAAGATTGAGTTATTTTGATTTTCTCTTTCTGGTAACGAAACCAAATATTGAGTTCGATCTTTTAGCATGAAATGTCTCAAACATTGAGAATCGAGAAACTCTGGAAATTAACTTCTTTCTACGTATTCTAATCCACAGACGAAAAAAATGTTTAATTTAAAACATTTAACCTTTGATTGGACTTCGAATTCACAACTACCATTAGAAGTAAAGCAGTATAATTTATTATAACTACGATACCTAATTGACATATCATGTTGCGTATATTTAATTTTATTTTTAGGTTACACAGATACCGGGATACAGTGTGAAGCTGGAGAATGGTCTGTAGCTTCATATTGCCCGCATATGGCAAGATTGCCCGCATATGGCAAGACACATGTAGCATACGGACTTTCATATAAACGAACAACCCCATAAACTGTCGAGGGATCGATCATTTCTAAAATCCCGCCATAGATTGTGCATAGGTCCAAAAAATATCTTTGCAAAATTTGGGACTCCTAGCACTTGGAGTAAAGATTTTTATATAAATGATTAACCTTTTATTGTACTGATATAAATATTATAGTAAGTAAGTTGTATCTTTCTAGTGTACAATAAAAAGGATTTTGTATGTTTTTTGCAATATATTAACATCACTTGTTTTATTATACAATAAATCGAAATATGTTTATTACATACAAATCTAGATCAACAAAGCAAAGCAAGGTATAAATTACGTCTACAAAGCAGCATGACTGGTATACATTCGTATAAAGACAAAGATTTTATTTTCACATATTATCTAGAAAAAACTGTAATTTTCGCACAGAGCAAGTCTAAGAGTTACATCAGCTATAATAATTTACTTCGAAGATTTTTCAATGTTTTTAAATATATAAAAGAATTGCGATAAACTTTGCTTTGGAACACATGTTTATAAGTACACACAACTACTTTTCCGAATGATAGTATTGATTTACGATCGTTAGGAATTATAAATTCAGAAATGTAGAGCAAATGTTACTTATATATTATGAGCGTAACAATATATTGTAATTTTATAAAGTAAATAACTTACATTTTATCCTATTATTGTATGCCACATACAAACTTTGTTAGCATATCCTGCAATATTTAAAAAAATTGCAAATATGTTATTGTTGCGCCAAACGATATGAGACAACACATTTGTAGGTACTTCAACTCAAAAATTACATCTTTACTCTAGGAGTGTTTTGCCTTCATCAAGTTTTCAGCGAACAATGACATCAAAAATAAACATACTTTAATATTTACACAATTTCTTTACGTATTCAATATCTTTTAGTTTCGTCAATGCATCATTTTATACAGAGAAATTTCGAATGACGACGTACTTTAACTGTATTACATGACATTTTTCTTTTAAATCCGAGACGCACATTGCGTTTTCTATTCTATTATTACTTCCAATTCAAATTAAAATAAAAAAAAATTAAAGGATGGCAACCTCTACTTGCAATTGCTATTTTGCAAGCAAAAACGTTGTTACGAGTTATAACGAGCTATAACGAAGAGAAAATAAACTTTAAATTAATATATTGACAGACACATAAATGTAAATAATTAACATTAAGTGACCTTTTTCAACATGGCAACCCAAGGGTTTTTGCTAAAGGATCTCGTACTCTATGTGTAGTATCATGTAGCAGCTAGTCCTTACGAATTTACGTGAAACCAAAACATCTGAATAACTCAACTGTCCTAGTAAAGCTGCTTGTAACTTATGTTAAGATATATAACATAAGTTACAAACATACAAAACGTAACATATGAAGGGTAACAAATAGAGATGTGGGTAGGCCCTAGGAGGTTGACATATATACAAGTACATATTATTAAATTTCACCTCCGGCTTTGTCTCATGGTCGAATGAAAATAATTAACAGTTGTTTATATATTACATGACCCATTTTCAGTGCCCGATATAACTTTGGAAACTATTAACAATATTAGTATAAATAGTATAGTTTATGATCTGCCAATATAATCTATAATTTCTCAATATGATTCATCCTCTCACATTACAATATGTCAAGATCGATGTTGAGCATCGCAACGCAATAAGAAGTTATTATATTACAATAGTGCTGGTACAACGCCAAGTGACGGGACAACTTTTGCAGCGGTAATGCTCGCAGTGCTTCATACCGTATTACGGCCTGAGTGTGTCATCTATATACGTACTTCTTAGTTATTGCCATTTAACTATGAGAACGAAGCCACACGTAAAAGCTATTCCCAAAGTGGATATTCTTTGAAATTATTATATTGGGTCTTGTGGTAGTCAGTAGGTAAATAACCATCACTAATAACCTAAATTTACAATTAATGCTGAAAAATAACTATTTTTTAACAAACGCTTTGAAACAAGCCTGAACTGAAATTATTTTGTACTTGAATGATAAATGAATAAAGCAATAAGTGGTTAGAGCTTTACTTGTAACACAACAGAGATTATATTTCATGACAAACAAGTAGAGGATTAACTTGAAAGTCTTAATGTTATTAATGATGTACCTTATATTTTAACACGATATTCACGGAAACACATTGTTTCGAGTAAATATAGAGCTATAGTTTACCCAATTATATGTGTAAACAATCTTTGGTATAGAGGCTATCGTTGTGTGAATTTCATTATTAATGTAACGTTTGTGAATAGTCGATCCAATTTTGAATCGAGGGAAAGAACTATTTTTATTTCCTCGATTGAGTAACAAGACAAAATGTGACGTTGAGTTCTGTTACTTATTGAGAACCTGTTATAGGACAATTATTTATACTTTATCTATACACAAACATTGTATATAGATAAACTGTAAATAATTAGCACCACGACGATGGCGTAGGAATAACTGATAACAAAATACTTTCAGTGTCCTTAAGTAGTAAACCGTTTATATAGAATTTTAATTTGATTTGATTTCAAATATAGAATTTTAATTTGGTTTCAATTTAATTTTATAAAATATTATATTTTTTAATTTTATTAAAACTTACGATTAGAATTTATAGAATAGAATAGAAATTCATGGAGATTTTACACGAAATATAACAAAAATAATCGTAGCGGAGAATTTTAGCGTTAGTAAGTTTGTAAATCGTATAGTTAAGCTACTTTAAATAGTTACATTGGAATTCAAATTCAGAAGCACCTCATATCCTACAGAGAATATAAAACATTTCAACACGAAAGCAATTGACAAATTATATTACATACAATGTATAAATCGCTTAGAACAATATTATTTCATTTATTATTTCCTTTAGAGGTATTACAATAATTAATGATAATAGATAAAATCTGTAGAGCTTTAGAACTGCGAACCAACACGCTATGAACACATAATTTACATTTCCAGTTCGCCTTAAAGGCTTAATAGCGGCCTATTGTATAGACCCTGGGTACAGTCTGATATTAGACAATAGTTTATACATATTAGCGGCCAATATGTTGAGACACGCATGGCTTAGTGAAATAGCGTCAGCCTGTAAGAACGAATATACGGACAACTGCTCAGCATTTCTGAAGTCGATGCGGAACCCTTGATTCATACTTCACCAATTTTTATTATTTTAACATCTTTGTATTAGGTAAATATGTGACTTCAAACGTTTTGCTTGTTACTATGAAAAATATAAGATTTCTGAAAGATAATTATGTCATAATGTGGGAAATAAAATCACAACATTTGTGAGTTTATTTCCCACATATACAAAGATGTTAAAATAATAAAAATTGGTGAAATATGAATCAAGGGTTCAGCATCGACTTCAGAAACGCTGAGCAGTTGGAAGTACAACTCATATGAGTTTACAAACTTAGCTTTACGGGCATATATGTATATGCGTACGAAACAAGCTACACGACAACCAAAGTCCAAAAAGCGTAGAATTTCTTCGTTGTCCGTATATTCGTCGGTCAAAACCATTTACATTGAGAACATGTGGAGGTATCATAACAAAATTACACTACTACACTTACTACACTAAGATTTGAAAAAATCGTATTTATTCCCGTCTTATATGAGTGTGAGTATGTGTGTGCCTGTGTGTGTGCGTGTGCCTGTGTATTTGCGTGTACGTGTGCTTGCGCGTGTGCTTGTACATAAGGCTATTAACCTTTAATTTGGCACCGATAAAAATATTCAAAATATAGGAATTTGACAATTTTGTGGCTTCAAGGGTATGTCATAATGTCCTGGAAAAATAAAAAAAATTATTTACAAAGGCCCACTGCTGGGAAAAGTGGTGTCTGTCACAGCGGACATTACCAATTACTGTGAAATTAATGGTCAGATTTGCATGTTCGCTGAGGCGGATACTGCCAAATTACGGAAAATAAAAACCATAATTCTTTTTTATGTTTTTTTATAAAAGAAAAATACACAAATGAATATTATATATATATATATATATATATATATATATATATATATATATATATATATATATATATATATATATATATATATATATATATATATATATATATATATATATATATATATATATATATATA